>JANVCK010298707.1:0-14157 GCA_026546655.1 Epizoanthus illoricatus
CTCCCCCGCCCCCACTTGTCCCAAAACACTATTATTACCCCCCCCCCCCCCCCCCCCCCCCCCCTTCCTTCATAGGCAGCCAAGACATTCGGAGCTCTCTCTGTAATATTAATTCAACTAAAGTTCAGGTCCAAAAAAAAATTCCCTGATTTCACAGTTATAGGCATTTATAAAACTTTACCGTGTGTGTCTGTAATTTCGATCGAGACACCTTTTAAAAATGAAGTTCAGTTGTGAATGAAAACACAAACATGGCGCCTCTCAACCACATGTGCGTGACTACAACAACATTAATTAATTTAGTTAAATATTCATGTTGTCACGCAGATTTTTAGGACGAAATCGATTACCTTTATGCCGGCATAACCTTGTATCTCCATTAGATGCATGGTCCGCCATGTCAAATGATATCTTGCTCGCCACGAAAGTTGCAGCAAGGAAGCCGAAGCCTCCTGCAGATTGGGAGACTATTGCAAGAATTCTCAGCCACGAATTTAGTATGGATGACAAACTAATCGATTTAACTGGGAGAGCATGTAGGGAACGGCTTGACTGTCTTGTAAATAAGTACAGAGAAAAAAACAAAAAATAGCTGAAAAAGTGAGCTTCATAACGGTCTCGTTTGTTGACATTCATAGAAAGTGTTTGTCCTTGCAAAATCGTGGTAAGCTTAATTTTGTCAAGCTACTTAAGGAAAGTTATACCTACCAGCCATAATAATCAGAGAGTTCAGTTTATTTCTAAATTATTTACACGAAGGTCTTGCTAAATGCTGAAAACTATCCTTACCTTTGCCGGCAAACGCCTAACGTCAAACCGCAGTTTGCTGTTTGCAATAAACGGGTAAAACCTGGTGCTAAATGTCTCTAATACTGCTTTCGGTATACCACGGAACCAGCAAAAATAGTGAAAAAACAGACAGCTAGCGATAGCTGCCGTATTTGAAAGCATCGGCAACAATATGCGCAGGGTTAGAAATCGTTGTCTCAAGTCGTGATTCGCGAGTTCAAAGTCGTGATTAGCGAGTCTGAACTCGCGATGTTACGATTCGCGAGTCGGAAGTCACGATATCGCGAGCTGGAAGTTGCGGTTCGCGAGTCGGAAGTCGAAATATCGCAAGTGGGAAGTCGCGATTCGCAAGTTCAGAGTCAAAATTTTTTTAAAACGTTTATGATTCCCATTTCCTTTATGGGCCACGGTAAAGCAGTGACCTGACGCCGCTTTCATGAATGTATTACATTTAACCTGGAGTAAGCCAAATTAGTTTTATGTACCGAGGCACATGCTGAATACAACTAAAGTAATTTCTTGTTGAGATGACAACAACAGCAGCAGCAGCAGCAGCAGCAACAACATATATCAAAACATTTTAATAAAGTTTCAGGTACAGAGAATGACGAAATCTTGCCAAAGAAAACGTTTGAGGAATAAGGATTGTTGTATACCGACCTCTTAACTTAACCCTATTCTACCTGGGCTTTTGAGGGGGTCCTCTGCCCGGGGGGGGGGGGTTAAAAAGTGCGCGCGGCAAATAAGTTCAATAATATTTACGCTAACGCAACGAAATTTGGAACGTAAGAAGGTCCTCCAATTCTCTACACAATAACGTTTTAACATCTTCAATATGACGTCACATTACGTCATAATGATGTCATTAACTTTTAAAAATGCCGCTTTGGGATGTTTTCCTAATGTTATGTTTCTAAAATGTTTTACAAACTGCCTCAAAGAACTTTTGGCGTAGTAACATCACTTTCAGTTTTGGCAATTCGGAAACGCTCCTAACAATTATAATTAAAAAATTGAGGGGGGAGGGGATGGGGGTAAAAAAGTACAATTTTTGACCCATTTTCTCTATTTTAAATATTAACGTGTTTAAACGATGAAAATATGCACAAAAAACCCAGCAGCATCCATAAAAACACATTTGCAAGCGTAAAACTCTAAATATGGTAATTTCTGATTGTCAAATTTTGGTTGCCATGGTAACGTCACGTCCTATAGAAGCAACGGCACGCCCTATACAAGCTCAATTTCAAAATGTTCCCGGATAAATTTTAGGAAAACTCCTAAAATTTGGAGAAGATTCCTTGAACAACCTAAAAGTTATGTAAAGTTGAAATTGGTGCGGGCACTTTCTGCCCCTCCCCGGGTAGAATAGGGTTAATCCCCATCCACCTCTCGTCAAGATTGCTTCTGCTCTTCAACAATAGTAGCTAGACTCGTGTACAGGCAAAAGCTCGAGCAGTTAGAATCTCGAGTGGAGGAATAAACCTTAGTGTCGCAGTGCATAATGGGTTGATCCAGTCTGTTCAGAACATAAGTAGTCATTTCGGCGGGTAAATTGCAATTCTAATTTCAATGTTATCTACATGAGCGACACAAGTTTGGCCCTGGGTAGATTGGGTCTACCCGTGATGCAATGCGACCTTAGCATTGTAAATATAGTCTGGGCGATATAAAAATAGGGGGAGAGAGAAGGGAAGAGGGAAGAGGGAGGATAGATCTGAATTCACGTCTCTTGTTAACATGGCGGATTGTGTGACAAAATGGAAATGTTTTCGAGTTTCTAGATCTGCAGAAGCAACGGAAACCTCCAATACTTCAAAACATTACTCAAATTTGGAGTAAAAAAGAACAGGCAGCAGGTCACAGAAGAAAAATAAGTTTACACCAAAGTGATTTTACAAGGGTGGATGACCTGTGGCCCTTGTGTTGTACGAATGGAGGAAGGCAACACCAAAGTGATATTAATTCTAGGCCACCAGAGGCCTGCAGCAGGGTTGTACCACCAAAAAGTTCAAGTAAATCGAAATCTGGCCCCGGTTGTTCAAAAAGATAAGAGCATATAAAAGTGCTATTAGTCCACACATTATGCAGTGGATACATTTTATCCGCTGGATCAGTAGCACTTTATCCGATGGACAAGAGTTATCCATATTTTGAACAACCGGGGCCAGGACTTTATATTCATACAAATGTTCGATGTTGCTCGTCCGAAAGGGTACTTGATCCACCCGACGAAGCAGTTGTTCGAGTACATATTGTTCTTTCTTTCGACCTGAAATCTGATCAAAGGTAACGTTGTGTCCGCTGTCGCTTCTTCCATACGATGCGTCATGCATGTTTCTAAGAGACGTGGCCGCCAACCAATGCTTAGCCTTGTTTCCATCCCTCGTTTGTACGTTCTGCGTATGATTGTGAAAGTGACTTAGCAATAAGAGTTTGCTAACATAGCAACATAAGTAATGCACACTTACTAACAGCCGCCTTTGGCCATTTATTATTAGGGAATGGAATGTGATATGGTGGCAACAGTTGGAAGAGACTCTGAATACACTGGATCTACTACAACTACAGTTCAAGTATGTTTTGATACTACCTATGCTGATAATGACCTAGCAATTTTGAAAGAGTTGTTTCCTTACGGGAAGTTGCACTATCTTTTGCCCTGTGTCCTGAAGTCCAGTCGTACAATATATCTTTATGGTGCTCGTTATCATGTTCAGTATTGGGAAACATGTCCCACATATGGATACAATCGTCAGCCAAGCAATTGTAACTTTATTACTGTGTTTCTTGTGAGAGCTGGAGACAAAGACTCGCTTGACGAGTTGGTAAGAAGCAATCTCCCTGCCTTAGTCGTTGGAATGAAGGAGCCTTTTCACACACACGACCCAAGAAGTGGCCAAGAAAGTACATACCGTTTAAATGGTTTCAAGTACGTAGAGTGTAGTCACACCGCTGGAAGTATTGAAACTCTTTTTCAGACAATAATTTTATTCGGCTCTCCTAAAAAGTCCATCATGAAATAGTTATTCCTTGAACGTAACGGAAAACAACTCGGTGTCAAATACGATACAACATTAACATGGGAGGAAAATTCGCCAGTTGTAAAGGATGTGAAGTCCCTGGAAGAGAAACATAGAGAGTTCACAGTTTTTGAAGTGGAACGTTTAGTTATGGCCCATACTGCATTTGACACATATCCTTGGAGCAGCAAAGAGACGCGGTTTACAGCGTGGTACACAGGAACTGCGCAGCAGTTAGCACCTTTCACAGGACGAATGTACCCATCAAGTCTGTGTGAATTGAGAAAGGAAATTAGTAATACTGGAGCTTTTATTTCGATTCGTCTAATTGGGTACAAAAGCGAAGAAATCAATACTTTTTTGCAGGCACTTCCCCCATCGTCATTTAAGACCGTCGCCATTATCAGTTGCTCTGGATCAGTGAATCTTGAGTTTCTCTCGAAACAGAAAAGCATAAAAAACTTGCTTGTACTCAACACATCCGTCGAGGCCTGCAGCAACATTTCTTTGTGCTCTCCCAGACAACTCAAGCATCTAGTTCTGGTTGCTACAGGTCTTGAGAAGATTCCGTTCAGATTAGAAGAATTGCCCAACCTAGAAGTTCTTAACGTTTCTCAGAACAATATCAAATATCTCCCGTATTCAGTAGCTTTCTTAGGTAAATTGAAGACTCTCGAGGTCCGAGGGAACCAGCTAACTTTCCCACCTGCCCAAATGCTGAAGCGAGCAGCGCAGGACGTTGTCGAGTATGTAAAGTCCTTTCTGGATGAAACTGTGCCTAACACGCAGGCTAAATTAGTTCTAGTGGGGCAAGAAGGGGTGGGCGAGAGCACGCTTGTGAAGGCCATGAAGCGCAATTATTGGCTTTTTGAAGGAATAGAACCGCCAGACAAAACTGATGGAGTTGAGATCTCACTACTTCCTTTGAAAGGAATCGAGTGCAAAGTCTACGATCTCGCAGGAGATGTGGAGTATCTCAAGACTCATCCGCTGTTCTTCTCGCCAAACTGTCTTCATTTGGCAATCTTTGACTTGAGTCAGTTTTTAGTGAGCAAAGCGACCCGCTCGGCCGACCAGCTCTTTAGACTTGAGCTGTGGCTGCAAACAATTGCTTCACAAGCTCCGATATCAACTGCTACCATCGTTGCAACCCATGCCGATCACCAGCTCGTCAACAAGGAGATTCTTGGGAGAATTCGCAAACGTGTCGCACTGCTCTTGGAGAAGTACCGTGCGGCACATTTGTCAGCATTAGGCTCAATGCTCTGCGACAAATGTATAGTATGTAATCCCAACATTCTTCCATCGGAGTTAGCTTCTGTCTTGTCTGTTAGGCAAATGTGCTCACGAGAGTCGATCTCTATAGGTAAAGTCAGAGGTTCTATTCCACATATTCGTGGTTATTTTGAGTTAAGCAGCGTCAAAAAGTATCCAAGCGCATCTCTGAGCATGACAAATTGAAATTTAGAGCAGTTGAAAGAAGCTGTTGCTACTGCTGTCACAGAGTTGAATGCACTGGCGCGGCACGCGTTGATTCCAAAGAGTTGGCTTTCATTCAGAGAAAAGCATCAAACTGCCAACCAACAACCTGTGCTGTCCGTGGTTCAGGTGAAAGACATTGCAAAGGAGTGTGGAATAATTTCCAAAGAGAGGATCACTGCAATGATGAGATTCTTTCATTATCAAGGGGAGTTCCTCTGGTATGAAGACATTCCAGAAATGAGAGAAGTTGTTATCATGGATCCCTAGTGGCTGTCTGATCAACTGCGTACTCTCATCACCTATCATCCAAATGATGTCATTACCGACGGTATTCTCTGTGTCCAGAATCTGGACACAGTATGGACTGATCTATCTCTGGATAGCCGTAACAGGCTGCTGTCACTTTTCAGAGATGTGGGCTTGTGTTTCAAAATATCTGACACAGAAGAGATGTTCCCATGCAATCGCCCTGTGGGCTGGCCAGATCGGGATATGTGGCCTCCATTACCACGGCCTTCTGAAAACCAAACCAGCCTTCTTTTCATCTTCAGCTTTGTGCCACCACCTTTCTTCGCTGACTTGATAGTGGCAGTGAACAAGAAATGTGAGTCGTTTGCTTCCAACGTCCAGCCCTTGTACTATCGCTTTTATATTGTGTACATTACTAAGGAGCGTGGCACATGTTCGCGTCATGAGGTAGAATCCTTTGGTACTTGTGGTGAAGATAGCGAACATGCGCAGGAAGCAACTATGCTACACACAGTTCATTACGAGCTGATGCCTCATAACAACTCTCTCAAAGTTGCTGTACGAGGCCCACTTCCTTGCTGCATGTTGCCTGATATTAGAGCCACTGTAGTATCTGTGCAAAGCTCTCGATATCCAGGCATCTCGTTCATGGAAAGTCTCCTGTGTCCTGAATGTGAGCTGCGAAAGGTCCACAATCCCAAGACCTTTGATTGTGCCAGTCCTCATGACGGTGTGTGCGCTAAAGGCCACAAAGTTGGGACCACCCAGGATCTTCTAGCTGGCAAACTAAGCTCTGCAGTTCTGGTGCCCAATGTAGTTTTGACGGTTGGAAGAACTGTTGGCGCAACTCTTGACGATAAGTACTGTCCCAAGCTCTTTGTTGTTCTACCAATCAACCTAGAAGGCCTTTCGTTCACAGATCGCTTTGTATATTCATACCTTAGGGATGGCTACGCGGTACATCTGCTGTGCGAGAGTCCTAACCAGTGGCACTTTGTGGATTCTCCGGAGTTCCGTGTTGGTAAACCCAAAGAGTTCTTTGAGAAGTACGGCAGCTGTGTCTGTAAACTGCTACGAGTGATCTCAGCCCTAGAAGTTCCACTTCAAGCTGCTTCAGCGCTAGATCCACACTGCAAGATAGGTGCCAATGTAGCTAACAAGGCCAGTTCTCTTGCTAATGAGCTCCAGTCACTGCTCGAGAGCTATTTGGACAAGTACCCTCATCTCAAGGCCGCTTGTGGCTCTGCTAAGGATGATCTGAAGTATCTGAAGTCTTCAACTGGACTTCAACGGAGCGAGTACGCCCGATTCCTGGAGGTGGCAGCTAAAGGACATAACTTTGGTCCCCTGGTTTGCACATATGTGGACAAGTACAACGATTGGCTGTGCCTCTGTGAAGAACACAACCACAGATATGAGATCGTGGAACGAGATTGAAATCCCCCGGTTTTGTCTGGTGTTTCTTTCAGCATGCAATGAGCTTGGTGGCACCAAATGGCCATTTGCAAGCCGCTGATAATTTGTGGCTGCGCAACAAGGGAGGGAATAGCTCTGACTGTGCGTGGCTGTTTTATCAGTAGTATCGGACATTACCTCAAAGATTAATCAATTTTACTTCTGAAATTGCTGCGCAATATTATCGAAGCATATACGAGTTTACAAGTCAATAATGTTAAGCTTTCTTATTACCGTTGTGACGTTACTGTACGTAATTATAAAACATTTCGTAGAGCGACGACATTCAAAGAATTTGGAATGTATATGTTACTGCAGCCAATAGCCATTTTTAGCCACTTGCATTAGAACTTTAATTTGTTTTAGAACATTGAAATAGTATTTTAAAACATATTAGTGTTAAGCCCGGACCAGACGAGCATGAGAGTTGTATGAGAGTCAAGTGATGAAAGGTGGACGAGAGTTTGCTCAACTCTCATGTGCGCGATCGAGGTCAAATGAGGACCAGAGTCGATGAGAGCTGTTAAGATTCGCAAAACCAACAAACAAAAACTTTCATCGATTCGCGTCAAAATATGAACATGTTCAAACCTAATGAGAGTCGATGAGAGTGCATCAGAGTTGGCGGTCAAACGAGAGCAAAAGCTTGAACTCTCATCAACTCTTATTCTCGTTTGATCCGGCCTTTAGATTGAGGTTTTAGTGACTGTAAATAGCTATGCGTGCATCAGAGCACATATTGAGGTGTTCAACGGCAATGATAGAAGAATGGTTAACGTGTATTCGCAAATTTATGTAAACTAAAAGACCTGAAAGGCTGTGTCACAATCCGATCCAGGAATTACTGACAAGTGACATGTTCCGATACGTTAGAATCAAATACGAAAGCGAAGAATATTTTATAGTGCAAAAAGATACTTTCTGCAGTCAATTTTGAAATTGTTATTGACAACTAATATGTTGCTAAAATAAAACATAAATCGGCAGTAACTGATTGTCGTAACGAGGATACCTAAAATGTGTGTAAATCCTGGACCAATAACTCGGAACTTGAGACAGCGGAACTACTAGGCTACTGTTTGGTTTCCTTTCTTGATTGAGGAAGATGTTTAAAACGGCCAATTTGAATCTTTTGAATCATATTGAATATCCGAGATACATTCCAATTCCCGAGAACAAGTACGTCAAATCGAGGCTTGGTGCCAAGTTTTCATACATTTGCTGTAGCTTTCGCACCTAGCCTCGATTTGACGTTATTATTTTCGGGAACTAGAGTCTATCTTAGAAATGAGCGATTCATTAAGAAATATGAAAGAAATGTGGCGCCACAAAGTATCTTTGGTGTAAATAGATGCGTTGCTGAGACCATTTTTGAAATCTAATATTGGCACAATTTGCAAGTTTCTAGTGTGTATTGTAAATGTGTTTATTATCAATGAAGTAATTATTGGTAAAGATTATCATTAAATTATTCTCTCTCAAACTTACATTTTATGTTGATATTGTATATAATTTGCGTAGTATTTAGAGCCATACTATAAACTTCCGATATTAAGCGTCCTATAATACCCCCCGGAAATAAATTTTATACTCAATAGTACCTGTGATATAAATACGACAATACCAAAAATAAGCCCGAGAAGCAGGCTTTGGAATGAAAATAATCTCTGAGCTTACAATCTGAAGTTTAGGGTATCTTCAAGTTCGTAATAGAAAAGCACTTCTTTCTAAAATATCCAAATATGTATTTAGTTAAACAGAAGAATATATAAATAAAGATGTGGCTTCTATCACCAAGTGTCGAATGATGTACAATGTGTGTAGTGCTGGTGTATTGTGTGCCTGCAAGACATATAGATGGTTTGGGATTCATAGTAGAAGAAAGCTCATGAACCCTTTTCCCCGCCTTTCCTGACTTGGGAATGTAGTAATAGGTTATATCACAGCCCGTCCTAGACCGGATTTCGCATGAAGTCATGTCTTGTCTTTGTAATGTCTCTACTTTGTGATTCCATTACATATTGGTTCATCAATTTACTTCCAGCGAATCACGAAAGAAAGTAAGAACACTATTGTTTCTTAGCCAATCACACTTCAGAGAAATGACAAGACAACGTACGTGCACGCGTGTACTGCATATTAGGGACCTTACGCAGCCAGGACGATAACGTCGACAACGACGGCAGAGAACAAAAGGTTTAATTACAGAATACAATAAACTGCACGTTGGAATGTGCCAAGCTGACCACCTGTTCACCGTCGTCTTTATGAAATACAAAGTGAAAAGCACAAATCTGGGGTCTTGTAAACAACGTGAATGTGGAAATAGAAAATATTCGGTTATTAGCTTAGCTTCAAAACTAAGGTTTCCACTTCCTATAATTCGCCCTCCTTCACACAAGGAACAACAAAAACGAATGGATGATACACAAAGGAAAACGAAAACGAGAAAGTAGAATTCCAGGAGCCGTCGTCGTAGCCTTTGCCGTCCCAGCTGCGTAAGGTCCTGATTGGCGCCACAACCTTGTGACGTGCGCCATTTTCCCGCCATTTTGCAGCCGCCTCATCGGCTGAATGTTACTGCTGAGTCTAATGTATTGTAATGTCGTTGCCTTTGGTTATTCGACACTCATGCGAAACTCGCTCTAATCATGTACTAGCCAATAACCACGCTGTGTGTGCAGCTGGGATAACAAAAAATATTTATTCTCAATAGCGTTTCGTGTTCTTCTACATTTGATTTTGTGTGTCCATTGTCCTCGAGTTCCTCATCAGCTGTTTAGGATCACTCAGGCTTCATATTATTTAAATTTTACGTCAACTTGCACTTGGTTTAGAATTTGAATGTATCCAGCACCTTCTTCCATTTCCTAAGGGAAGAAAAACAGCTTTGTTTAAATATGTTGACCTAAATTTTAATATTAAGGGCCGGTCATTAATTACAAGGAGTACGGGTATGGAGTATAAAATATTAGCGTGATGGGTGACGTGGATTAAAATTATCTTCCACAAACAGCCCCCCACCGCCACCAATAAGTAATGGTAATAGGACTGAGTGGAGTCCAATTCGGTCTGTAATCATACAAGCAATAACAAAATTGGACGAACGCACTGCGCGAGTCCAATTTGTTTATTACGAATATAATTACAGACAGAATTGGACGACACGAAGTCATATTACCAATTTATTATAAAAATTACAATTTCCAAAAAAAGGAAAATTTGGGTTTAAGTCTCTGTCATGGAAATAATTGTTACTGTATGAGGAAAAGTTTTCCATTTTTTCTTGGCCACAGTTTCTGAGTGTACGGTAAGTTTTTGCTATTCATAGTGATCATTATCTGGCTAGCGATTGGTCAGTAAGCCAAGGACGCAGGTTGTGATTGGTTTATTCAAATTTCCGATTACAGGTGCCCGATAACAGGATTTGTAATCGGATAGTGTCCAATCAATGAATAATAACATGGTTAATGAACCAATCACATTTAAGGAAATTTAATTTATAATAAAGCCGGTTATGGGCCTACCAGACCGGTAATATTTGATGTTGCTATGCCTTTCCCTAAGCACTTCGAGCTTGTTTGTGATGGTCGTCGGCAATTCGCGGTCTGTAGGTTTCGACGTGGAAACGAACAAAAGCCCAGCGCTTCTAACCGAAATTTTTCATTATGGCGACTTTTAAATTAAACAAAGATAATTGAACGTTCCTGCAGTAATTTAACAGTTTCAGCTACATTCCATTAACAATAAATATTCTGTGGTCATGACTAAAACGCAGCTCTGCCCTACATAGGTTCGCAGTATCTTTTTTTCCCCTGCAAATTGTTTTAATTTCACATAACAAAGTTACATTCGTTTACAGTGTACGTATAATTTACATGGTACGGGTTCTGTCTTATCTATTTTACTAAAAGTTTTACAAATGATTGGGGGCTTTTTCAGTGGGACTAGAAGGCGTGAGTAGTTAAAATAATGGATTAGTTCACAATGGATTGAAGAGTTTTCCATTTTTTAATGTGACGGTCCATTGTGTTATTGCTCAGAGCAATGGTTTTTTCTATCTTTTCGGTGTGTTTAATGATATGCACATAGCTTGACAAAGTTGGAATTTGTGCTACTATTTTACGCTGATATATATGTAATTTTGCAATTAGAATTAACTGATTTATGAGGGGGTCCGGTTTCATTATATTATAAAGAAAACAATATCAAAAGAGGTTATCACCAAGGTTGTTTTCATTTCCCGGGCTAACCAGCTGCATATATTGTTCCAAAACGTTTTGCTCACTTCGCACTTGCAAAATAGATGAAGAAGCGTCTCTTCAGCAGTGTGACAGAATGAGCACATTGGCAGTTTTGAGTTGGTATATAGGACACGATGTATAAACTTAAATTGAAAGTTTTGCAGTTTTGTATAGGAAGTAATCTTGAAAGCCAGGCTAAATATTTGCGGCCATTGAAATTCTTCAGGTTCGCAGTATCAACGACTTAGACTTAGCTTAACCTTCACAAATTGACATCGAGGACATTCTACAAAATATTCAGATGCGCATTAAAAAGTTACTATGCAGTCTTCCCTGCAGTAATAACCGTTGCCTAACTAGCAATAGCTTGGGCATCGTCTTCGCATTTCGTAAAATAGTCACAACAAAGATTGCGAAGTTAAGGTGTACTCACACAAACAAGCCTACGGGCTTACATTTGGTCAAGATACCTTTTCCTCCAATTTTGTAGGGATTTGTATGGATTTTTATTCCCATGGTCTTTACATACACGAGGCATCCTCGCAGACCCAGGGGCAATCCGTCGGGCGAGAGAAGAGCGAGGAAAAGTCAAGTGAGGGAAATACACGAGGAGGCATATTTCCAAATTTAATTTTAAGTATTAAAAGAAAGCAATATTTACCCGATTAATAAGGTAGATCGATGTACTCGCTATAGAATCGCCTCTGTTCACGGTCGCCCTTTTCTCGTTCGGAATTTGGTATAAACTTTCCTCCAGGTGCCTTGTCCACGCCGGTCCCTTTTCCAGAAGGAGTTCTTGGTTTAGATTTGGTTGTCTCTTTGTACTTGATATACTTGGGCCCGGTTAAAATCCCCAAATAAGCTTCACTGTCGTCTACAAAAAGTCCAAGTATAACAAACTGACAAAATAGTGCTAGAACAAAACTCATTTTGTTCATGATGAGAAGTCTTCAACGGTATGTCTGAATAATTTATAGGGTAAAGAGTTTCGGGCCGTTTAAAATGACTGCTATGTCCTTAACTAGCGAGTCTTTTTTCACAAGTTCTGAGTTTTTGGTCCCACAAGTGCTTTTTATGTAGTTTTTCAGTTTCTCAATTTTTTTTCTTTTTCGCCTTCCACCCACGTGGGCCCGGATAAGCGCCAAAGAGATAAACCTCTCGTTTCCTCGACGGAGACAAATCATTTGTTATAAATGTCAGAGAAGAACACAATAGAACAAAGACAAAAGGAAACTTAATCGAAGCAAAAGTTTAACAAATACTAATAAATAATTTCCTGCATCTGATTTTTTTGTAAAACTGTTTCGTAATCAGTGACGGTGTAATTTGAATATGTGTTTCTCCTTTTTTAATACATTGAAACCCATACCACAGCAGTTTCTTCAAGAATTTAACTTCATATTTGAAAACAAAAATTGCAAAAAAAAATATCAAAGGCCATTTTCGAGGTGAATACCCTTCAATTGATCAAATAAGCGAAAAGACGGGACAGCAGTTTACGTCGGTAATGATCAAAACGCGAGTGTTTTAGTTTTTTTAATTGAAAATTCCTGAAATTAAATTTTTTGCTTGAAATTTGATATTAGTTTATATGCCTGGTGCAAATCATTAGCACCCATAACTCTATTCATTAAGAATAATACCCAAATGTTTTCTTTAAAGAATCTTCCAGGCGAAAACGTTGATTCTATAGCAAAACGCTTGTCAGAAATCTAACATTACAAGTTAAATGGGGAATTTAACTGCCCGGCCAGTCTCGAATGAAATTCGTTTTGTGTTAGTTAAGATTTTATCATAGAAATAAAATCACCGTGGAGCACCAATAAATGTTTGCTGATGATCTTCTGTTTGATACTTATCAAGAAGCCGTTTATGAGGGATAACGGTTAATAAGCGGTGTGCTAGTCCCATGTTTCCGCCTATTAATTGACAGAAGGTTTATTAACTTTGATATTATTTTAAACTTCACATGAAAAACATGTTTAAGAATAGACTATTGCAGTCTTTTTCTGGAGGTATAAACTCACCTGTTAATAATCCTCTTAATCTCTTGGGTAAAGGCATGGGAGTTCTCTAGCTCTCGTGCCATTTACTCATTCACTCAAAAATTCCGACAAAAGTATGTCTAACATACTTTTATTTCAATATTTATGGGAGAAAGTGGAACGAACACAGATGCCCCATTGGTTTAGAAATAAATTTCATTCTGCCAGGCTATAATTATACCATGACGATTCCATTTATCCCCTCATTTAATGTCTTGAGTATATTAAGCGCTCTCATTCTAATGCATTTTAAAGCTGCAAGAGATCTGCAGCGATTCATCATGCTTGTATTGATCCGTTCGATCACAAAAAAATGCGGACTCAATTCCACATGCTTACTGAACTCTTAACAGATCAGTTTTTGTTGTTACAGTTCAAAATATACTGGTGGTCTATTAACTCAGGTGAAACTTCATCTTCAGGTTTGTTGTTTTCACAGTATTGGAGGATCTTATTACTATCCAGATAAAACATTTACCATTCCTAGGTTCAATTTAATAGTAAATATCATGAAGCAATATTCATTTCAAATAGATCTAAAACCCTTGCACCACTCTCACATATTAGAAATGTTATACTTCCCTTTATGTAACCGTAGTCTAGTCCAACATTCTTTTTTTGTTTGGTATCAATTCTTTTTCAACGTAGAGCTTAAAGTTGAGCTTAACTGGCTAATTTTTTTTCAGAGGTGGTGTTCAACACGAAAGCTTTGCTGCATTGACCACCGTACACTCCTCTCAAAGAAACAGTCTTGCTTCCCTCTCTATTTCTTATGTTCCTTTCTTTTCCCTACATATGAACAATATATATATATAGAGAGAGAGAGAGAGAGATAAATGTCCCTAATTAACGTGAACCAAATCCTTAATC
>JANVCK010298929.1:0-14142 GCA_026546655.1 Epizoanthus illoricatus
TTTTTTATTCGTATACATCACTGCATCTCAAATGGATTTTCAAATTGTCGAAATGACACCCAGAAATAGCGCGATATCAACTTTAAGTAATGCTTTGCAAGCTCTGCAAGCTAAGTCTTACGTATTAAACTCAAGAAAAAACATTTTTTCATTAAATCCCACTATCAAAAGCCGCTATCGCTCGTTGAAATGGTAGGAATTGTTATCACATACGTTTCCATTTTCCACAGATGGAAACATCGATAACCCACATAAAATTTGAACTGAGGTACATATATGTAAAAAAAGAACTCGTGACGCCCAGTTTGCCATCGGATAATAAATAGATTCAAACATAGACAAAATTACCATAGGTTGGACAAGTTAGTTTGAAGCCTACAATATGTCCGAAAGAAAGCTGTAAATTTATGAGCAGACAAAGTGTCTACTAGTTTGTTTGTGTTTAGGTTTGCATGGGAAAAGCGAATTAGCTAAAGTGCAAACAACACAGGTTTGTCGTTTGATGAGAGCGACACTGAATTCATTCACAAAAAGTACTACCTAACTATATCAGACTGAATAAACTTGAACCAAGACAGTCCACAATGAGTATTTCATTGACAATATTGAAGCCGTTGCACATCATAATAGTGTTGTGAGAACTAGGAGCAATCTACTACATGTGAAATATATCATGCACTTGGCTAGTAAAGTATAGTAACCCTGAGTTGAAATACTGCTCATAATCTATGTTTGCCCTGTGGTAAGCAGATTATTGAATCCTATTTATGTTTAGCATTTCATTGTCAGCCGACTAGTCTCACTATCGCCTCAACTCGCCTTTAATCACGACCTTTTGCAAACATATCTTGCTCTGTTAATTCCAAATTACCATCATATTGTCTTATTTCAGTGTGCTCATTCTTTGTAAAATTAACCGAAAAGATCGGTGGAAAGTAGGAAACGACATTCACCGAACAAGTCAAACTCGAACGGCGGTTCTGATAACTGCAGAAGCTCAACATGTTCCATTGTATAAATCAAAGGAAACGAAACCGATTCCATAAAGGGTTCGAAGTGGTAAACGAAGGCAATAAAGTATAATATGCAGCAGATATTGAGTCGTGTTAATGTAGCTACTGAAAGTGTAAATTCCACTGACTTAATTTCGTCGGTAAATCCGAAACGCTACAATTTACAATACATCTATCTTAGACTAACTTGTTCGGGTGTTGTTTTGAGCAGTAAAAAAAGGCAAAATACTGCTTAACAAAACAGGCAAAAGAGAAAAGATATTAGTGTATTAAAACACCTATTATACAGAATCTTCAAACAATAGCAATGGAAAGTGAATATTTCAGTGTCATGAGGCATACAAAGATGGTTAGAAAATCACTTTAGTCCAAATGTAATACACCAAATGCTGGATAACTAGCTTAAAACTTTGTGCATTTTGCTATACGAGTGTAACTGAGTTAAAACGACGAGTCAGTTTCATTAGTGCTGACAAAAACCTGAAGGGAGTTGGACTGAAGTTGTACAGAAAATAACGACACTAGTTCAGCTCAGCAACGAGTCACGAGAGAAGTATTAAAAATATGCATACGATATATATATATATATTTTTTAATCCATACTTGTCGTGAGACAGCATTAGTTCTAGCTGTTTAAATAATAAACGTCACAAGAGAATTCTATAATATAAGCAAATTTCTGCGTAATTAGAAAATAGTTTTTCTATGTCCCGAGGTTAACCAGAGAAACGCAAATGACAGTACACTACTGCAAAATGACGAAAGCATTTGATGCGAAAGTGTTCGCTGTTTAGACAAATAGTCACTAGTTTACTGCGTTTAAAAACTACAAAGTCTCATTAAAGCTTTCTGTGAAAATAAAGACTTTAATTCCTGGAAGGAAAGATAAAATGCTAACAAAATGTCTTTTTGATTAAATTAGCGCCATCTTCATGTAGCATTAGTGGCAGAATCATGTTTACTAAACACTCGAAGTCTCAGAACGTTTCCTGCCCGCTCAACTCACTAATGCCTTCATTCCTTTTTAGGTCTTTAGTTTCAGTGCAAAACTAAATTTATTGTACAATAGTATATTTGGAAAAGAATTGTGAACATTTGGCTAGGAAAATTTCGAAGGAAGCTCTTCACATTTTTTAATACTAGATTCAAGAAGATAACATTTTAAACACGAACTCGTAAAAAAAGTTTGAACAAAGCAGTCAGGTTTTGCTCATTTGAGAATGAATACGTAAAAGTACACTTTCAGGAACGCTATAAAAAGAAAAACGAGTATTCTTCTTTAAAGTTAAATGATCCCCGTGTTTCGCAATCATAACTTCAAGGTCGGACGCTACAGCACTGTTTGAAATGCAGAAGTACAACTCAATGGCGCCGTGAATATTGCATCGAGATTAAGTCTGTTTCTTTCCACTTTTGCCATGATCAGAAATCTTACAAGTAGATAAAGGAAATGCAATAATTTATTTACCGAAATAGTAAGTTTGTAATGCTCAAAGCTTGGATAATAAAGTGTAAAAGCTCTTCACACGCGAGGAGTAGAAATCTCTGCAAAATTGAATTACGTGGCCCCACCCGGCAGACATCTTGAAATGTTCCTTCGCTTGTTTTCTTCAACTATCAATTCTGTTGTGTTGTTTTGTCGTAGTGTAAAGAACGAATAGACGCTGGAGTTGACAAGTGAACTTTAGTACAACCGTAGGTTTGTCACTGACTTGTGAAATCTAATAATAAAGGCTTCGTGTGGAGATGTTTGCAATGGAGGCGACATTGCGGCTGTTTTCGGCACGTGTGAATTTCCTTCTGCAGAGCTCAAGGCGCCGAGTTATAAACATTAACCATGCAGCAAAAACGATGATAAAATGAATCAACTTCAGCTAAAATAGCAAGTGTGAGTACCAAACTAACGTCATATATAACTCCAATTCTGACTTACCTCAAAGACATAATACTCCCCCAAATGAACAACAAGGTTTATATACAAATCCACTAAAGACTTCCGATTCGGACAGTAACATCTCTCGATACTTTGAACCACTGAGCAATCCACAATATCAAAAAACAAGACTACCACAGTATCCACGCGAAGAAAAGAGAAAGAGTTCTTTTGTATGCACACGAGGAATGACATACTAAGAGGGGTTTCGCTATCAACCCGACGAACAGAGTCCAGACATATCATAAATCATGGTTTAGCTGTGTTCACTTGCTATATGTACCGTGAAATGACACCCCGCTCTTATTGTTGTCAAAACTTTTGAAATACAACCCGAAACTTTAGTAACGCTTTGGGCGGTTTATCAGTTAAAGGTTTGAATGACTAAAATTCAATACTTATGAGAAAAAGACACAAATTTAATATTTTGTAGAAGGGCAAATTATTGGCAATCGGGTTGTATGATGGGCAAAACAGCATTCCCGTGAAATCATTAATCTTGCCCCTGTGACAGCACCGTCACTCTTATGTTTACTTCACAATTATTGAGATTAACCTGCGCACAGAAGATTGATGGCAAAGTAGAAGAACGGGCCGGTCTTATCATGCAAGGAGACAGACCTGAGATTTAGAAGTACGCGAACTCGCTACGCATTGGTGTCTACATTGGGCTGTATTGCCAATTTAGTCGCTAACACCTAATTCTCACCTCTGCTGGAAGGCTTAACATTGACAAACAAACTCTGTTGTTACACCTAAATGGCACCCTTTTCACTAGTCCCATTAAGTGGCCAAACATGCGGTTGTCTCTTACAGAAGTGTGGCGACAACAAGCTGAATTTGTTTTGAAAAAACCGAAAATCAAACCCAGCGTTCTCTGCTGAACATTTTTGGTTTTCCTCAATGATACTTTGGCGGTAGAAAGACGCGCGCGCAACTGACAGTTGTTTGCCACTTCAGAGCTCGCACGCTGTATCCTCTAAATAGCTTCAACCTCTCCTCCCTTTAGTTTTTAAACTCCTTGCCATAATACCAAATATTCTACGGATTATCTAAATATCGCTTACTCTCTTTCATCTCCGCTTATTCTAGGAGTGAGGGCCGCCGTGACAAAGTACAAACGTAATTACCTCCACCCGCTCTTCCTTGAGGTCAACTTTCATCGCCAGTTCCTCTCTCAGTAACACGTCCGGGTAATGCGTCTTTTGAAAAGTCCCCTCTAATAGCTCAAGCTGTTCCTCTGTGAATATGGTTCGATGTCTCCGTTTTCGCTTAGGTTGTGAACGAAGAAAATCTCCATAGCTTGGAAAACCTACAGCGGCTATGGAAAAAAATATTTATGTCATTATGAGCACGTTCCCGGAACATAATCGGCCCGTATCAAAGCTGCTCATAGGACTAAGTCAAGAGACACCGACAAGAGGGGCTGCGAACCATATGTTATGGAAATGTTGTGTGCTTTTCATGCATTTAATCCTTTCACTTCCAAACTCTAGTCACCCAGCGAATTAAGTATTTAGCGTTAAATAAATCGGGGAATCTTCACTAATTTTAGAATCACTGCCTGGTAATCAGCCGCAACGATTTTTAAGAGGAAATAAGTGAGACGCCAAAAAAAAAGGAATGACCCAATTTGTATTGTCATGCCGCGAGGGCTCTTGACATTATCGCAGGGTTACACTAAGACACCGGCTCACCCACTGCACAAGAGAATTTAATTTTAAACGCTGCAATGAAAGCTCTTTAAGGATACTTACCTAGGTACCCAGGCGAAGGGACGATGTAGGAATACGGGTGTGGTATTGTATAAGGCACACACCGCCTGTACGTGGGCCTCGCAAGGATATTGTCAATCGTGAATGATGAGCTGAATCTTGAAGACATTCTAGTTTCAAAACTCATCGATGCTCTGGTATTGCCTTGAAAATTCCACTTCCAAATTTATTCTTAAATGCTGCTCGCAGTAATCTGCACACGAGTTGTATTGCTGTAACCTGTTTTCGAATTGCTATCGCAGTGCTGACTGTATGGCGGTTCACGCACACTGACTAATTGATGCTATACGCGGGGCGTCTTGTAGCCAAAAAGGATTTACGAATTACTTACAGTGTTAATTCGTTACGTCATAAGAGACGTTTTGTTTGCGAGGGACACTCGCACTTCAAACAGACAGCTCCGAGGCAATCGGCCAATGAAACTGCGCGGTGTTAATTGAAAATTGATTAAAGTACCACAGGTGACGAGGTCAATTATCTAGAATTTGTCCCCACTAGCTCGTTGATATATTTACTGTCAATATCTTGTAAGTAATTGGAGCAAAGATAATTCGAAAAGCATTCTGCCACCTGGATTGTGATTGACAGTTCGATAATCAGAGCTCCTCCCCTGTAATTTAAAAGTTTATGTTGCTTCAGATCAAATGATACCTAATCCTTTTTGAGTTCCGATCGTTTAACTGGTCCTCTTTAACTTTACACTTATCATTCTCTCAAAAGTAACATTCTGTAAGCTTTTGACTTTCTCTAAACATCCCACTTGAACTCATCCTAAGTGTATTGACGTGGACGACATATATCGGAATCATATATGATAAATTCTATCATCTTAAGCACATAAGGCTTTTAGCAGCCCCCACTGAATGAACGTGCTGCAAGACTTCCGCGAGATACCGTTTATCGTTTGCCATATGTTTGTCATGGGATTTTATTCTTAAAAACAATGTCCAGGAAGCTCATAGCCAAATCGACCACAAACGTAATAGCAATTGGAAGAATTTAGGGCTTAGAAGAGAGCTCTATTGGTGATTTAGCGAGGCATTAAGAGAGCTGACAATATGTTATCGTTGGTTTTGTTTTTGCACGCTCGTTTCAAAGCTACAGTGTCAGTGTATGTACACCGGTCATATATAAAGGTGAAATGACATGTGATCGTTTAATTATCGCTCTAATTACCGCTGTCTTAATTCTGTCTCCGGTCAGTTTTGGCTGAATTTCGCAGGCAGTTGGAGTTGTACGAATTACCAGCTTTTTACAAACCACATTCCACAAAGTGAAACCATTTGGTCTCAATAACAGCAACGATAACCAAACTTTTAGTAACAATAAACACTTTAAGAGCTCTCATTAACAGGCGCTTTACTAAATTAAGTTATTTTAAAGTTCTTTTACTGATCGTCGTGGGGGAACTTTGCTATGTATGTTATCCTAATAACTCTTTTGTCCTCCTAATTTCTTTTATTCTTTCAGGGGGTATGTTTGGACAGGGCTGTTAAACGGGATGTATACAATTTTCTTGTTTCGTTTTCTATTGTAAAATTTGTTGCTTAATCCCGGAATCACCATGTCTTGCAAAAGGGCACAAACAAATTTCACTTCTTTGGGCAAAGAGTTTATGAAATTAAAATGACCAACACTTTTTACCACATTGTGCTCCATAACAGATGCTACTGTCCAATAAAAATAAAAGGTTGCTCCTGTGGTGTTTAATTTATTGGGTTAAATTTGAAGCTTTTAATTTAGAAATGCAATCCAGAAGTATTTATCGCGGACAGCAGGAAAAAGTGGTTTCCATGTTTTTGACGCGTACCAAGGGCGAGTTAAAGCATGCATACCTCTATTGTACTCATTTGTAGCTAAATACATTAGCACCCATACTAGAATTGCAATATTCAAACCCAGTGTAATTTGTGATTGCTTATTCGCGGCACATGGCGGTACTGTACGAGGGGTCGGGATTAGATGTACAGTTATCGAATCTATTGTAACCTGGGACATGTACCAGCTACACGAGGTTTGTGCACATGACTTGCCCTCAAGCCTTCTCGCAAACGAGATGGTTCTTTCAAGTTGTTCACGGAACATGGACAATTGCCAACAAGATCCATGGTATGGTCGATGATATGGTAAAGTTTCACAGTGAGTCAGGTAACAAGAAAGCGCATTGAAAGTTGTATGGAATTGAATGTATTATAATATGTATCAATATTCCACGGACGCTCCCTTGAAAATTGACACGATTTTATATTGTGACCAACTTTCCAGCACCCTCCACGTACATATCTCCGAACGGAGGTTAACTCACCACTCAACCGATGGTATCGTTGTTTTAGTCAATCACTTGTTCTAAACCTGAACTGCACTTTATCTATACAATATGCTTGTGTTTTGAGCCTCATTTGCTTCCCTATAAGCAGAAATACATGGCCGTTCATTTATTTTTACTAGTTTTGTTGTCCAAAAAGTGCCGGGTTTCTCCGAAATCAGTGTGGTTCCCTCAAGAAATTTACAAGTAGTTAAATAGGTTTAGAACTGAATTCGAAGTTGGTGTCAGCTGATAAATGACACTCGGTATAATAAAACTTATAATCGCCAATGGCTTACCCAAAGAAACAAAATCACACAGTCTTGTGAGAAGTGTTGGTTCAAACGACGTGGCGAACACTGTGTCAGTGTATGATTCGCCGCCGGATAACTTTTGTTTGAATTACGTACCAACCTGATTACATGGTGAATTATATGCCAGGAAATACTCTCCAAGTCTTGAGAGCTATTAAACATGTTCGAACGAGCTTATAAAGAATTTAAAACGGATGTTGACGTATTTGAATACTTTAAAATTTGGATGTAAATATCTCGTTAGCATTTCCTTCAAAATAACCACACAGTCCCACGTACTTTTCGATTACAAAATATTGAATTCAGTTTGCCTTATCAGATAAGATAACTTATGGAGGAGTTTTATATTTCGTCTGTGATCAGAAGATATATCATATAGACTATTGCAAAACTGATTCAAGTTGCCTTGTAAAACATATACTGATATAGAGAACTGGCTTACAATGATCTGGCTTAAAATAGAACAAATCCCAACAGCAGTCTTTTCCCACGACAAAGTTATTGGAAAGTCTGATGTCGGAACATTTCACATGCAGGATCTCAGATATATTTGATGATATGACAGTCGGATAACCGGTAAACTAGATGTGTAATCCAATTCAGATTTGTTTGGGCACTTCGTCCCGTTTTGTCATAAAATCATTGTCATTATTAGAAAGTCAGTTTTAATCAGGAAGAATATTGTAAAAGGCGTGCTAAACTGAAGTTACCCAAAAATGTTCAGTATTGTTGCAACAGCTGCTGCAAATAAGAACAAAGAAATTCGAAGAAAGTTCTTGGATGGCTATTTCTCAAATTATGTTTTCCCTGATTATTAAAAATATTAAGCTTATTGCAAACCGAATTGTGTTGACAGATAGAAGAAGAGCTGGACACCTTTTTCTAGCCTTTAATCCACAGTTTCAACCTGAAGAGACATTTCAGATTCTGATTTTTGAAGCGGACTAGCGAGCACCAGACATGATCACTTTTGAGTATCTTTCCCCCCTCATCATATCCGTTCTTGTGTGCCAGCCTATAGTTTTGCACAGTATATAAGATCACATAATGGATTGCTCCAGGGTTCACTGAATCCCAAACCAATTATACAACTGCATGGACCGATAGTTTTGGGAAGCTGTAATATGCAGTTTCTTTACAGGAACAAAATGGTGTCTGTTGGCAACTGGTGATTGTCAGCCATCTCTGCATGGGACAGCCATTGATAAATAAAAGGACCCTTTTTACTATTAAGTGCTTTTTTAACACTTTGCTAACAGGTTAATTTATAAATTTAACAATGGAACGAAAATACCTCAATGTTGTGTTGCCCAATACTGAAATCTTCGTTATCCGTTGAGCACGATCGCGAACTTTTTTGGTTCAAAGTAGGAAATACAATGACTGAAAATTCAAGCAACTTGAAAATTGCATGCTTGGGCACCCAAAAAAACAGGGAAGTGTTCTTCTTGTCAGTGAGAATGCAATTCTCCTTCGGATGCAGAACAGAGGTAGTCTAAACATTGCTTTTCAATAGTTGATTTTGTTCTATTTTCCTATTTGTTTTTGAACGGTTGTACAAAACTTGCAGTACCGATTTACCAAGCTTTTCCATCATGTGGGCTTTCCAAAACACAATTGCAGTTGAAAAAGAGTATCATGCCAGTTTCAGTGCCTGCTTTTGAGCACATTAAAATATCGGACTGATGTAGTACTAGCAGATCATCTATGCCATGGAAAAAAAGATGACTTTTAGTTTTTGAAAAGGAAAATGGTCTATATATTTCGGCAGAAATCAGTAGACCTGCCGGCATACTTTAATAAAGTTTCATTTTTCAGTTCTTTTGAAAAGGTTATATAACGTCCACATATATAACATATAACTGTTAGCTGGGAACAACTCATTATGGGTTATACTCCAGAAAAGCTTATTATTATTTATTATTTATAAAAGCATCTCTCTAAAGATGCACAGTACCAGTATTGGCACGGCACGACTTGGCGAGAAACGAGAGAGATGGTAGTTTACCATGTTGTAGCGGTGTGTACCGATAAGTTCAATGTGAGCCATCAAGAACGGAAAAGTCCAAACACAGCCACAAACGAAAACAAGAACTAAACCCATTAGACAAACGCAACAGACTGGTAGTTCTTATAAGGGAATTAAGATTTGTTGATGGAGTTATTTATTGCCACAATAAAGCAAATAGTGTCAGAATGTATGCAATGAAGTCGGCGCGGATTTCAACCTGTATAGCTCTGTATTGAATGATATCCTGGCGTCTCCCAATAAACCTTCCAATGCACACAATGACTGTGAGATTTGCAGAAGGTAAAAAGGGCATTGTACACGTTATTTCTGTATCAAACATGTATGTAGAGGAATTAGAAAAAGACCATTGTCTTAACGATGTCCAACGTTCTGATGAACAAAGAATATCATCGCCGACTTCAGTCATCGATCGGATATTTCCCATAGAGTAATAAACCAGTTAGTGCAAGTATATCTGTTATCAGCGCTGTATTGGCTTTCTCTATAGCCTGTATAAATATGAAAATGTTTCTCATCCGCCATAAAATTTCCAATATTTCAGGCCCAGAATTGCAGTAAAAATGTCCTCTTGATTCAATTGGTTTGCAGTAGCATTCAGTCAGTGACTGAAGCCAATTCATGGCAACACATGCAGCCGGTCGGTCGCAGTATCCAGTGAAGCATTATACATTATGTCAATGTACATAAGACAATCTACAGCTGTAAACCAACTGTATAGACATTAGAAGTACTGATAACTAACCGTGTGGAAATATACAAGATGGTTTACAGTTCTGACCCTGTTAACTTGTGGGCCATATGCCAGCATGATCATACTCAATTACTCACATAAAACTACAACTGGCAAAAAAGAACCCAGTGATTTTAAGATTTTTAGTCGAAACTCAAAATCCTAACACATGGGTACTGTCTGTTTCAGTGAGGTCGCATCAAAATATAAACTAATTATATATAGATATAGAGTTTCTGGTCACAAATGGTTTTGAATATAGTCGGATGCGATGAGTAAAGTGATAGGAATAAAATAAGCAGTTTTGCACAAAAGCTTAATGTATATCAATGTTTATGAGCTGCGTGCTTCTGGGTGAGTCTTGATACGAACTTGTGTTGTAAGACTCTCAGTCTCGGCTATCACGCGGCAGAAACACAAACCATTAGGCACGACCAGTCACTGCTCCACTAGCCACTGGACGGCACGCACCTTTGTCCTTTCCCGATTATACTCAAACTGGGGTCAATTCGATCGACATCCAACCGAAATATGGCTGTAAAATTGTGGCTGAGAAACTTGAACTTCGAGTACAGAAAGCAGAACCCAGATGAGGGCTTAGGTAGTGCAATGAGTATTTCAATAGTTACTGAGTTTTTCAGTAACAGCACGGATGATAGTCCGTTATCAGTGCTGGACGGGCAAAATCGTCTATCATAGGTAGCAAAAACGATTGTTTAACAACTCAAATGGCTTGTAAAGACAATTTTGTCATTTCCTCCCAGGAAGGTATACTTTAGACGGCAAAAAAGAACATTGATAATTTTAATGCATTGTGATGAAAACGAGAGAAAGGTTCCGGAACTACGGAGCCGTGAGATGAAACATTTATCATTCAGCTATAGCGGACTGTTAACAGAGAGAAACGTTTCTCATCTGAACAATCAGAAATTTAAAAACCTATACCCACCCAAACCTTTCCGGCATGAGATCAACTTGGCAACTTTTTCCGGTTTATATAGCCGCCTCTCTATCACTGAAATTGAGCAAGGCCTATAAACTTGATGTGATGAGATGTGCATGGTTTGAGAGTATAAAGTATTTTAAAACACAAGATTAGATAATTTTCTTGCTCGCCGGGCGTATCTGGTTACTGCCGGGAGGGGAATAGGTATTTTAAAAACATCCGTATGTTCGACATCTGTTGGATAAAATACGGTACTGATTGACAAACTTTAGAAATAACTTTGTGCATGGTTTTACAATGTTTTTGTCTATTTGTGGGTCTAGTCAATTGAAGTTTTATAGCAAGCCAGTGTTTTTCTGAAGTGTTTTTACTTTTATTGATAATTCATTATTCAACTGAGGAATTAGCGACCTCTGTGCAAGATTTGCGAGATAGTATTACCACTAATAAAATCAGTTGTCATTTTAATCTTAGGCAAGGACAATTTTTCATTGATTGTACAGTCACAAATCTAGAACTCGTATTAGTTCGTGCAGCGCATTAATCGTCTAGGAATAAACATTACGTGTGAAATCGACAAACAATGCTCACCTTAACCACGTAATTGATTCACTTAAGTGACACTGTAATCTCCCAGAATCCGTACTTTTGCAGTAAAGATTTCAAGTTAAGTCCTTCTAGGTGGCTTGGCACAGAGTAAAATGTCAAAATAAGGTTAATTTTACTTTTCAATTAAAACGAACTAAGTGACAATGACATCAAAGACTTTTGGTTTGTAATGTGAAAGGATTTGGAGGTGCCAAACCGCGGGAGGTCACGACTTCATTGCTTTACACCTACAACAATGGGCCAAACTTGCTTAGCTCACTTTTTAATTAAGTAATTAAGAATAAATGCAGTTGATAAAATGCCCAAAACACATTAATAAAACTACTCGAGGGGCAGTTTAACTTATTTGTGTAAATCTAAGTACATAAAAGCTGGCATGTCTTCCGTGAAGTTTTCTTGACAAGTTTCATTAGTCAAAAGAGGGTATGTCTGTCAGGTTTTCTACGACACAACTTTTCAAGTAAAACAATTTCGTAAAATTTCGTACACACCAGTAAAATAAAACTTATCGGTAAAAAGAAATTGGTTATGTAGTGTACTAGGTTTAGATAGTCTAATGTCATATGTTTCCACGCGAGTCCTGATGGGATACCAGAGGAAAAACTCGCTCTCAAACGAAAGTTCAGCTTTCGGCCTCACACTTGCTGTGAACATCGGCCAAGAGCCTTCATGTTCTTGTGCTAGAGCGTCGGTTCGTTGTAGCACATCCACGGTACTAAATACACGGAGTGTGCTAGCTGGACTCTGCACTCGGAAACAATTCACAGCTGTAAAACGTTCTCAAAGTTCTTGTTTGCTCCGCTTCTCACTTCGATATCCGATGCTGGCTTGCGCTGCCCGATGAGTTCCGCTTTCTTCTTTTCTGAGAATCAGTTTCATTTCCAATACGAGAGTCAACTTGTAGCAGGTCTCAATTTAAATGGAGCTTATTTTTTTTGTTCGTCTTAAGTTTCCCTGAATAACTGTGTAATGATGAATCAGTGTAATTTTCTTGACCGACTGAGCACATGTTGGACAATCTTTGGTGATACGAAAACCACTTGTGCACCAGATCACAAGCCTAAATACCGAGACCGACTGATCAATTAAAATTTGGTATGTTTTTTTTTTTTTTGCCGCGAGGGTGGAAGATTGTAGCTTATGTATGGAACCCTTCGTCAGAGCAAGAAAGGTCTCTTTTGCTCCGACGAGGGGCTAGCGCTCAAATGGTAGCTCAGTAAAATCTTTCTCCCCCACTGACGGCAAAAGCAGTTGACCAATCTCAGTATTTGCTTACGTGTACTCGTCGACGAAGAAATTCTAGTCAGTTTATATAGATCACATGATAACCTTGTCACAAATAACCCGAGTTTAAGCCTCTCTTTTCTTGTTACTGGCAGAGACGAAAGTGTTCATATCTCATTTATAGGCATGGCAGAGGGTTATGTGTACATCTGCAGTTCATGGAAGCGTCTGAATACTCGGTTTTCATCACGGGTTCATCAGCGCCGCAACTAATAAATTTGACGCTGGGAGGGCAATACTGAACGCCCAATCTGGTCGAAATAACCTTTTCTTGGAGGTAAAATACAAATCAGTCATTCCTGGTTCAGGGAATTAAAAATATGATTATGAGCAGTGGTCACTTTTGTTGAGAAACATACCGAAACGTCACTGCGCCTTGTTGTGACCTTGCTCCATACGCTGTTCGATGGTAATACTGCACTATTGCACGACATTAGCTGGATATTACCACTTGTTATCTAACAAACTTATAATCCTAAAACATTGCCTAGATCGCTTCAACTTCGTAAATCAGGGAACAGTAAAAACTCCTAGCGTTTCTGGTAAAACCTTTATCCAATGATGTGCTTGTCAATATTACCGCTAAATCTTTGCCATATTGCCGGTAATCGTAGCGGGATCGAGCAGTGCCTGTGCAGTGCACAATTGAGCTTGTACATTCAGTAAGTAAAGTATGAATTTCAGTATCTGCAGCCTAGTAGCAAATACACTGAGTTCAGTCGTTTCTTTAGCGAGTGAGGCGTAGAGGAGCCGTGAACACCCAAAATGCAGTCTTGTTTTGTTTAATTTTCATAAAAATGATCAATTCAGTAGCAAGGGCCCCTGTTTGTCAACTACAGTGGAGAGCAACTCGAGGTGTGAACCTCGTGGGAGAGTATTTGTCAAATATTTATATAGATCAGTTGAAGATAGAGCCGGAAAGTTTGAACAAGGTCTGTGAATATTTAATGCTAACTAGTTAACTTTGGTTGTTGTGAAACAAATTTAACGCCAGTGAGAAAGAGAGATGGAGTAAACAGTTGCCCTTTCCACTTTCAGAATATAGGAATGCACGCCAATCCTTTGCCCAGGGACCGCGGAGCACAATTAAGATTGGGGGGGCTAAAACGAGCGCGTAGCGCGAATTTGCTAGGGGGGTCCGGGGGCATGCTCCCCCGGGAAAATTTTGAAAATTAGGTCTCTGAAACGACTGGAATTTTAT
>JANVCK010299040.1:0-14137 GCA_026546655.1 Epizoanthus illoricatus
ATATTGTAGAAATTGTACGACTCGGATTTTCACTACAAAAATTTGAGCTGTAAAAATTGTACGACTCGGATTTTCACGGCAAAAATCCATATTGTAGAAATTGTAGGACTCGGATTATCACTACAAAAATCCATATTGTAAAAATTGTAGGACTTGGATTTTCAATGCAAAAATCCGACTTGTAAAGGTTGTACAACTCTGATTTTCACTGCAAAAATCCATGTTGCAAAAATTGTAGGACTCGGAATTTCATTGCAAAAATCCATATTGTAGAAATAGTAGGACTCGGATTTTCCCTACAAAAGTCTGAGCTGTAAAAATTGTACGACTCGGATTTTCACTGCAGAAATCCATATTGTAGAAATTGTACGACTCGGATTTTCACTGCAAAAATCCATATTGTAGAAATTGTACGACTCGGATTTTCGCTACAGAAATTTGAGCTGTAAAAATTGTACGGCTAGGATTTTCAATAAAAAAATGGAGCTTTGGAAATTGTACGAGTCGGATTTTTTGTGCCAAAATCCAAGTTGTAAGAATTGTACCGTCTGGGATTTTCACTTCAAATTTTGAGCTGTAAAAATTGTATCACTCGGATTTTGACTTCAAAATTCCATGTGTCAAAAATTGTAGGGCCCAGGATTTCACTGCAAAAATTCGAGTTGTAAAAGTTGTACGACTCGGATTTGGACTTCAAAAATTCTTGTTGCAAAAATTGTAGGGCCCGGAATTTCACTGAAAAATGCGAGTTGTAAAAATTGTACGACTCGGTTTTCCCTACAAAAATCCGTATTTTAAAAATTGTAGGACTCGGAATTTCACTGCAAAAATCCATATTGTAGAAATTGTAGGACTCAGATTTTCAATGGAAAAATCCGAGTTCTAAAAATTGTACGACTCGGATTTTCACTGCAAAAATCCGAGTTGTGAAAATTGTACGACTCGGATTTTCCCTTCAAAAGGTCTGAGCTGTAAAACTTGTTCGACTCGGATTTTCACTGCAAACATCCATAATTTAGAAATTGTAGGACTCGGATTTTCAATGTAAAAATCCGAGTTGTAAAAATTATACGTCTCGGATTTTTACAACAAAAAATTGAGGTGTAAAAATTGTACGAATCGGATTGTTAGTTTAAAAATCCGAGTTGCAATAATTGTAGGACTGGGATTTTCACTACAAAAATTTGAGCTTTAAAAATCGTACGACTCGGATTTTCAATGCAAAAATCCGAGGGTAATAATTCTACGACTGAGATTTTCACTACAGAGAACGGAGATGTAAAAATTGTACTTCTCCGAATTGCACTGAAAAATCTATGTTGCAAAAATATTAGGGCCCGGTGTTTCACTGCAAATATCCGAGTTGTAAAAATTGTACGATTCCGATTTTCACTACAAAAATTTGAGCTGTAAAAATTGTACGACTCCGATTTTCATTGGAAAAGTCCGAGTTGTAATAATTGTACGACTGGGATTTTCACTGCAAAAATCCGAGTTGTAGAAATTGTACGACTTGGATTTTCACTGCAAAAATCCGAATTGTAATAATTATACGACTGGGATTTTCACTGCAAAAATCCGAGTTGTAAAAATTGTACGACTTGGATTTTCACTGCAAAAATCCGAATTGTAAGAATGTTACGACTCGCATTTTCACCTCAAAAATCTGAGCTGTAAAAATTTTACAAGTCAGATTTTCACTGCAAAAATCCGAGTTGTGAAAATTGTACGACTCGGATTTTCGCTACAAAAATCTGGGCTGTAAGAATTGTACGACTTCGATATTCACTGCAAAAATCCGAGTTGTAAAAATTGTACGACTCGGATTTTCACTACAAGAAACTGAGCTGTAGAAATTGTACGACTCGGATTTTCACTTCAAAAATCCATGTAGCAAAAATTGTAGGACTCGGAATTTCACTGTAAATTTCCGAGTTGTAAAAATTGTTGGACTCGGATTTTTTACTACAAAAATCTGAGCTTTGAAAATTGTACGACTCGGATTTTCACTGCAAAAATCCATATTGTAAAAATTGTAGGACTCGGATTTTCAATGCAAAAATCCCAGCTGTAAAAATTGTACGACTCGGATTTTCACTACAAAAATTTTAGCTGTAAAAATTGTACGACCCGGATTTTCGTTGCAAAAATCCATGTTGTAAAAATTGTAGATCTCGGATTTTCACTGCAAAAATCCCAGTTTTAAAAATTGTATGACTCGGATTTTCACTACAAAAATTTGAGGTGTAAAAAAATTGTACGACACGGATTTTCACTGCAGAAAACATCACAAAACATCCAAAACCCGCAATAAAAAATATGTGCCTTTTCAGTTTTCGATAAATCTGCCTTCCTCAAGAACCATAGTGTCAAGTGGCATAGAAAACAGTATGAAATTACATGTCATGGAAAGACACCTTTCTCGAATGGCGCTGATTTTTAAACCACATGCGTCTTCCGTAACGTGTACTTGCAAAAGTCCGAGTCAAAAAATTTTTATAACTCGGATTTTTGCAGTGAAAATCCGAGTCGTAAAATTTTTACAACTCGACTTTTTGCAGTGAAAATCCGATTCGCCAAATTTTTACAACTCGGATTTTTGCAGTGAAAATCCGAGTCGTACAATTTTTTCAACTCGGATTTTTGCAGTGAAAATCGGAGTTATAAAGTGAATGTGTTTTACAACTCGGATTTTTGCAGTGAATGGCGGAGTTGTAAATTTGACGATGTGTACAAGTAGAATTTCTGTTGCAAAAAAGCGAGCAATAAAATGAATTTTAAAAAAAATAAGCTGATGTCCTATTTAGGCCATCGTAATATGCACTCTAGATGTACATGTTAGAAATGAGTAGGCGATATATTTATGCTTTGAACATGGCATTTTAATACTCACTAAAATTATCGTATCTCAAAAATCCATCATGCGGTCTCCTGGTGCACATACCGCAAATGAGTGGACGGAGCATTTGTTGAATAGGAGGAAAAGAGTAAACATTTGACCAGAAAAGTTAATCGTTGCAGAGTGGGAAATGAGTCTTTTTCTGCTTTTAGCTACAATGTCGGCATGGACAAATTCACAAAAATTGAAATATCTCCCCAACTGACCATATTCATTCTTGATGCACATGTAGCAAATGAGAAAATCATATATTTCTACAATATGAGGATAAGAGAAAAACTTCACGAGAAAAGTCAAATGTTGCAGTTTAGGAAATAAGCATTTCTCTGCTGCGAGGTACATTGTCGGCATGGGTATAATTTCCAAAAAGAAATTGCATTGCACGTTAGACTTCTTTTTAATCAGTCAGGGGCTTTGTTCATACGTCTCAAAATCAAAGATAATACCGGGGTATAGAACAGACCATTGAATAATAATTCTTTCACTCAATTTAAATAGAAACACAAGAGGGTCTCGATATTGGAAACAAAATACCTCTTTTCTATCAGATATAGAATAAATTAAGAGTATTAAAGCTGCTATAACAAATGTAGCTAACGTAAACGAAGATGACAATACTGCAGATGAGTCATTATTATTGGAGACGATGAAATTGAAAATAAGAGAATGCACTCTTAAATATGCAAGCAGAAAGAAAGCAATACTGAAAAATGAAGAGGTGGAAATAGAAGCAAACATCTTGTACTTGGAGAAAAAAAAATAGATAAAGATGTTTTGCCTGAGGAAGAGGAAACGAAAGCCTATGACGATTTGACCGACAACAAAAAATTTGAATTTGAATTAATCAACAAATACAAAAGAAAGGGCTCTATTATTAGAAGTAAAGCTAGATGGTACAACGAAGGTGAGAAAAATGGGAAATACTTTTTGAGTTTAGAAAAAAGACATTGTAAATACAGTACAATTGGTTAATTTCAAACAGATAGCGAAGTAACTCTCACTTCTGAAAAAGAAATATTAAATGTAAAAAGTTTTATACAGATCTGTACAAAACAAAGTTGACAAACACTGATACTGTGAACGCTGAACACTTCGTCCCACCAGAGAACAAGTAGAAATTACCAAATGAAGAATTAGACACATTTGAAGGAGAACTCACGGCAAAGGAATGTTTGGATGCATTAAAAGCAATGGAAAATGACATATCACCAGGAACTGATGGAATACCATCAGCATTCTACAAAGTGTTTTGGAATGACCTCTCTCACTTCTACATGAAAGCAATCAATAATTCCAATCCACACTATCTTAAAAATTGGCGCCCAATAACTCTCTTGAACTGTGATTACAAAATTTCATCACAAGCTATCCCGGGATTAATGTTATTTGCAGATTTTGAAAAAGTTTTTGATACCATAGAATGGCCCTTTATACAAAAAGCGTTCAAGTACAATAATTTCAGATCGTCTCTAATCACATTGCTGAAGGTATTTTACAATGATATTCAAATTTGTGTATTTAATAACGGAGGGTCGTCCGGGTTTTTTTCCTTGAGTCGGGGTGTGAGACAAGGGTGTCCCCTCTCTCCATATCTTTATAGTCTGTGCAGAAGTTTTAGCAAAGGCAATTAGAGGTGACAAAAAGATCAAAGGAATCGTAATAGACAATATTTAATGCAAAATCAGCCAATTCGCAGACGACACCACCTTTTTTCTTGATGGTTCTAAAAATTCGCTACAAGCGAGACTAGCAGCGCTAGACAGATTAAGTAAATTATCGGGTGTAAAAATGAACAGCGTTGCGGAACAAATTTTGTGGAATAATTCTTTAATCCGTATAGCTGACAGATCAATATATTTCAAAGAGTCGGTAGAGAAAGGTATTTTTAAAATTTGCCACCTATGGCAAAGAATCACACAAATGGGAAAGTTTATGAGCCCTGAAGTCTATTACTATGGAAAACAATGAAGACAACAATGACTAGCAGAAAAACTTCATTGAGACCATAAGTTCAATGCCGCATCCTACAAAGGTTTTTACAATATATTTATCTCAAAAATAAGAACTGAATCAACTGCAATCCAGGAGAAATGGATAAAGGACTGTCAGATAACAAATAAAGAGGATCTAAGATGGGATAGCATGTACACTCAAAGCTTTGATTGCACCAAAAGTACAAAGCTCAAAAAGATCCAATTCAAACTGCTCCATAGACGAATAGCAACAAATAATCTTTTATACGAGAATGGACTAAAGAATAATGACACCTGTAGCTTTTGCATGGATCACTGTGAAACATTATTGCACCTCTTCCGGGATTGCAATATTATCCGGAAGATTTGGAAAAGATTAGAGGACTGGCTACTCAAAGAAAATTCTTATCTAAAAGGAAAAACATAGACAAGCTGACTGCCCTTGGTTTGAATTCAGAAAAGGAGAACCAGCTTTTCTGTCTATGTCTGCTGCTTGCCAGATTTTATATATACAAATGCAAGTTAGCTGCACGAAACCCAGAACTCATCGTTTTCTTACAACACCTTAAAGAAAATGCACAACTTGAACAAGAAATTCTCACTATTAACCACTTTAAAGAAAAATAAAAACTTCTGTTTTCCTTTTTCTCGATATCTGTACTATAAGCATAAGACATGTCTTGAAAAAAAAGGGATTTGATAACTTGGGACTGGGTAAATGTTATATTATTTAAATTTTCTTAATATTATAATTTTTATTTCTTATTTTCATTATAAACTATTGTAAACTATTGTAAAATATATTATGAATGATCGAAATACAATTTAAGAAATAGAAAAAAATTAAAAAAAAAACACACGGACTCCTTATCCACATGTACCAAATGAGTAGATTTTATATTTATAGAATAGGAAGAGAAGAGAAAATTTGAAGCAGAAAAATATATTGTTGCCGTTTCGGAAATGAGCATTTATCAGCATCGAGCTCAAATTCCGGCATAGGCAAAATTTACAGAAATTGAAATATCTCCACAATCCACCATATCCACTCTTGATTTACATGTCGCAAATTAGCAGATGACATATTTATAAAATAATAGGAAAAGAGGAAAATTTGAGCAAAAAATTCAAATTTTGCAAAATCGCAAAGGGGGATTTATCTTCTTCGATATACAATGCGGGCATGGCTAAAATTTACAAAAATTGAGATATCTCCACAACACACCTTCTGTACTGTTGATGCACATGTAGAATATGAGTAGATAATATACCTATAGAATAGATGGGAAAGATTAAAATTTGACAAAATAAGTCAAAGATTCTAGTCCCGGATATGAGCATTTCTCTGCTTCAAACTAGAATGCGGGCATAAAAATTCACAAATTTAAATATCTCAGAATTCCACCATTTGCATAACTGATGCACATTTCAAAATGAGTATACGATATATTTATAGAATAGGGGAAAAAGAGAACAATTTGATAAGAAAAGTCAATTGTTACCGTTTCTTAAATGAGAATTTCTCTGCTTGAAGCTAGAATGCTGCCATGGATAAAATTTAAAGAAATGATATATCTACAAAATCCACCATATAAACTCCATATGCTAATGCAGCAAAAGAGATGATACATTTATAGAATAGAGGTAATACAGAGAAATTACACCAGAAAAGGCAAATGTTGTAGTTTGGGAAATGAGCATTTCTCTGCTTCGAGCTACAATGCCGGAACGGCAAAAATTAAAAAAAATTGAATTATCTTCGAAATCCACCAAATGGACTCCTGGTACACATGTAGCAAACAGGCAGATGATATATAAATAGGATAGAAGGTTAAGATTAAAATTCGACCAGAAAAGTGAAATGTTGCAGTTTCGGAAGTGAGCATTTTTATCTGTTTCCAATTTTAGCCGGCATGGCGAAAACTCACAAAAATTAAAATATCTCAAAAATCAACCATACGGTCACCTGGTGTACATGTAGCAAATGAGGAGATGATATATTTAGAGATTAGGAGGAAAAAAGAAAAATTGGACCTGAGAATTGAAATGTTGCAGTTCCCGAAATGAGCATTTCTCTGCTTCAAGCTACAATGCCGGCATGGATAAAATTTACAAAATTTGATATATCGCGAAAATCCACCATATTCTTTCTTGATGCACCAGTAGCATAAGATTCGATGGTATATTTATAAAATAGGAGGTAAAGAGAAATATTTGACCGCGTAAATCAAATGTTGCAGTTTTTGAAATTAGTATTTCTCTGTTTAATGGCACAAGGCCGGCATGGGAAAAATTCTCAAAAATTAAAATCTCTCCAAAATCCACAATACAGATTCGTGATTCACATGTAGCAAATGAGTAGATGATATATTTATAGAATAGGAGAAAAAGAGAGAAGTTTGTCAGAGAAAATTAAAATTTGCAATTTCGGAAAATAGCATTTCTTTTCTTCTTGCTACCGAAAATGCATGGTTAAAATTCAGAAAACTGCACCATATGGACTGTTTTGGAAGAGGAAAATACAAAAACTTCCTCCAAAAAGTCAAATGTTGCAGTTTGGGAAATGAGCATTTCACTGATTTGCGCTCCAATGCCGGCATGATTATAATTCAAAAAAATTGAAATATCTCCAAAATCCACCATAAGGAGTCGTGATGCAGATGTAGCAAATGAGTAGAAGATATCTTTATAGAATAGGAGGAAAAGAGAAAAGTTGCACCAGAAAAGTCAATTCTTGCAGTTTCAGAAATAAGTAATATCTTAATGGAGCTACAATGCCGTCATTGAAGAAATGTACAAAAATTGAAATATCTCCACAATCCACCATATGCATTCTTGATGCACATGTTGCAAATGAGTAGACGATATATTTATAGAATAGGAGGAAAGGAGAGAAAACTGTAAGGAACACTGAAACGTGGCGGTGTCGGAGATGAGAATTTCTCTGCTTCGAGCTACACAGATGCATAGCTAAAGTTTCCAATAATTCATTTATCACCAAAATCTACCAGACGGACTCCTGATGGACATACGGCAAATGAGTAGATGATATATATATATATAGAATAGGAGAAAAAGAGAGAAATTTAACCAGAAAAATCAAATGTTGCAGTTTGGGAAATGTGCATTTCTCTCCTTCCAAATACAATCACGGAATGGCTAAAACTCAATAAAATTAAATTATCTCCAAAGTCCACTATACGGACTCCTGATGCACATGTAGCAAATGAGTAGATAAGATATTTATAGTCTAGGAGGTAAAAAGAAAAATTTTACCGGGAAAGTCAAATGTTGCAGTTTCGCCAATGGGCGTTTTATGTGCTTCGAGCTGCAATGCGTGCATGGGGAAAAATCTAAAATTCAAAAATCAAAAATTCGACTATCTTCAAATCCAACATACGGACTCCTGGTGCACATGTAGCAAATGAGAAGATAAAATATTTATAAAATTGAAGAATAAAAGAAATATTTCACAGGGAAAGTCAATGTGGCAGTTACGAAAATGAACATTTCTCTGCTTCGAGCTGCAATGCCGACATGGCTAAAATTAACAAAAATGGTGCACAAGTAGCAAATGAGTAGATGACATATTTATAGAATATGAGCCAATCAGAAAAGTTGGAAAAGAAAACTCAAATGTTGCAGTATCGGAAATGAGCATTTATGTGGGTCGAGTTAAAATGTCGACAAGGAAAAAATTTTGAAAAATTGAAATAATGCGACAATCCACCATATGCAACGTCAATGCACATGTTGCAAATAAGTAGATGGTATATTTATAAAATAGTAGGATAAGAGAAAAATTGGACCAAAGAAGTCAAATTTTGCAGTTTCGGAAATGAGCATATCTCTGCTTCGAGCTACAATGCCGGTATGGCAAAAATTCAAAAAAATATAATTATCTCCAAAATCCACCATACGGAAATCTTGTGCACACGTATCAAATGAGTAGATAATGTATTCATAGTATACGAGGAAAAGCGATAAACTTGTCCGGAAAAGTAATATTTGGCAGTTTCGGAAATGCGCATTTATGTGCCTCGAGCTATGATGCGTACATACCTAAAATGCACAAAAATACAAATATCTCGCAAATCCTCGATATGGTCTTCTGTTGCACATGTACCATATGAGTATATGCTATATTTATACTACAGGTGGAAAAGAGAAAAATTTGACCATGAAAGTGAAATGTTGTAGTTTCGTTGATAAGCAGTTCTTTGCTTTGTGCAACAATGCCAACATGGCGAAAATTGACAAAAATTGAAATATCTTAAAAATCCACCATATGGTCTCCTGTTGCACTTGTAGCAAATGAGTAGATGATATTTTTATAGAATAGGTGGAAAAAAGAAAAGTTGGACCAGAATAATTATATATTACAGTTTTGGAAATGAGCATTTATTTCCCTCGAGGTACAATGCTGGCATGCATAAAATTTTCAAAAATTGAAATATCAAAAAAATCCACCATATTCAAAATTCATGTACTTGTTGCAAATGAGTAGATGATATTTTTATAGTGTAGGAGGAAAAGAGAAAAATTTTTGCAGAAAAATCTAATGTAGCAGTTTCGTACATGAGCATTTCTCGGCATCAAGATACAATGCCGGCATGGATAAAATTCACAAAAATTGAAATATCTCCAAAATCCACTATACGGTATAAAATTCAGAAGAAAATGAAATATATCCCAAATCCACCATATATACACATGGTGCACATGTAGCAAATGGACAGATGATATATATAAAATAGGACGCAAAGAGGTTAATTTGACCAGAAAAGTCCAATGTTGTAGGTTCGAAAATGAACATTTCTCTCCTCCGAGCTACAGTGACAGCATGGCTAAATTCACTAAATTTATAATCTCTCCAAATTCTCCCCTAATCAACATGTAGCATTGGAAAAATAATATATTTATATAAGATATAACAAAAAAATTCAAAATTTGCAGTTTCGGAAAAGAGCAATGCGGGCATGGCAAAAATTCTCAAAATTCAAATATCTCAAAAACCACCATATGGACTCCTGATGCACATGTACCCACAGATAAATTTGACCATAAAAGTGAAATTTTGCAGTGTCGGAAATATGGAATCTCTGCTTTGAACAACAAAGCTTTGGCATTGCGATAATTCAGGAGAATTAAAATATATCAAAAATCCACCATACGCACCTCTGGTGTACATGTAGGAAATGAGTAGAATAGGAGGAAAAGAGAAAAGTAGGACCTGAAAAGTCAAATGTTGCAGTTTCCGAAATGAGCATTTATCTACTTCGAGCTTCTATGCTGGCATGGATAAAATTTTAAAAAATTGAAATATCTCAATAATACACCATATGCAATCTTGATGCACATGTTGCATATGAGTAAATGATATATTTATAGAATAGAAGGAAAAGAGTAAAATTTGAAGAGAAAAAAACAATTTGGCAGTTTCGGAAATGAGCATTCTCTGCTTCCAGCTACACTGCCGGCATGGATGAAATTCACAAAAATTGTAAAATCTACAAAATACACGTACGGACTCCTAATGCCGATGTAGCAAATGTGTAGACGGTATATTTATAGAATGGGAGGAAAAGTGAAAAATTTGACGAGAAGAGTGAAACGTTGCAGAGTCGGAAATGAGCTTTTCTCTGGTTCAAAATACAATTCCGGTATGGATAAATTTTACAAAATTGAAATATCTCCTTAATCCATAATATGCACTCGCGGTGCACATGTAGCAAGTCAGTTGACGATATATTTATATAATAGGAGGAAAAGAGAAACATTTGACCGGTAAGTCAAATTTTGCAAAGCCAGGAAATGAGCATTTCTCTACTTCGATCTACAATGCGGCCACGGCTAAAATTCACAGATATTAAAATATCTCCCAAATCCACGATATGGACTCCTGTTCCACATGTAGCAAATTAGAAGATGATATATTTATACAATAGAAGGAAAAGAGAAAAATTTGACCAGAAAAGTCACATATTTGAAATGAACATTTCTCTGCTTCCAAATACAATCGCGCAATGGCTAAAATTCCCAAAAATTTAATTATCTCAAAAGTCCGATAATGGACTCCTGGTGCACATGTAGCAAATGAGTAGGTAATATATTTATAGTATAGGAGGTAAATAGAAAAATTTGACCGGTAAAGTCAAAGGTTGCAGTTTTGGAAATGAGCGTTTGTGTGCTTCGAGCTATAATGTGTGCATGGCTATAATTCACAAAATTCAATTATCTGTAAAATCCACCATATAGACTACTGGTGCACATGTAGCAAAGGAGTAGATGTTATATTTATGGAAAAGGAGGAAAATAGAAAAATTTGAGCTGAAAAAGTTAAATTTGGCCGTTTCGCAAATTAGCATTTCTCTGCTTCGGGCGACAATTCGTGCATGGCTAAAATTCACAAAATTCAAATATCACCAAAATCCAACATATGGCATGCTCCTGCACACGTAGCAAATGAGTAGATGATATATTTATAGAATAACAGGAAAAGAGACAAATATTTCAAGAAAAGCGGAATGTTGCAGTTTTTGAAATGGTCATTCCTCTGCTTTTCAGCTACAATTCCGATGATCCAGAGATTTCGTCCCCCCTGCTCGCCTCCCCCCAGGGATCTCGCCCCCTGCAAGAAATATCATTTATCATGAGAAATATTCTTGCATTAAGGCTGCTTTCATGACCACGTCTGAAATATATTTGGGCAATTTATTGGCGGTCGAATTTCTGCAGTCAGAGGAACGTTGGCCTGATATTTTGAGCGTTTAACAATTCGCTGGCTTTCAAGGCCGCGTTGTCAAACCGGTGTTTGTGAGGTTGATTATATTTGATTGCCAAACGACACAGTCCGTGGATGACCTTCATGTCATTCATGTGTACGATTTAGTTCGATTGAGGATCGCACTTGAGTATAAATCTTTATTTCGCAACTCTCTCTGGTGTTCAGTAGGAATATAGTTTTCGTAAAACATTACATGTCTTGTCCACAGTCTCGCGCTCATTTGCCTGTCGGCGAGAAGACAAAGTAAGCGTGTTTGAACTAGCTAGTGATTGCACTTGAAGTCACATATTACGTTAAGTGTTAGCAAATTAACTCACGTGATTTGGATTCGAAATGTGCCCACAGAAACAAAATATTCTTAATTATTCATATTGCACAACACAGACATCATTCCTTTTGGCATTTATGTTTCTAACAAACGTTTAGTATTTTAAACCTGAATATTTAGACCTCCAAGACAACAACTTAAATGTTTCATAGTTATTATTTCATCAACGTTAAGTGACAATTGTTTGGGTCAGTCAAAACGAAACTAACTAAACACAGTGTTTTTGCTTTTCACGAGTGTTTGTATTGTAATCTGTGCACTGTAATTAAGACAGAGTATTATCTTTGCCATATTCTTTGAAGTCTTTTTTGTTCGTACCGAACGTCCTTTTCCTTGATTTAGTCACAATGGATGCGATTATAAGCTAATGGCAGTGTGAATGAAACAATTTTCGTCCATGTAAACAAACAATACTCGACACGTTATGACGTTGATTCATTACAGACTAAAAAGATTGAAGCCGAGGAATAAATTTCAGTTGATTCTGCGCAAACTAAGGTTTCATTGTCACATTCTGTTAAATGATAATAATTTTCCGAGGCGGCTTTGATTTGAGTTTTGCGAGCAAAATGTTCTTTGCTATTCAAATTCGACAGCAGGGATATCGCACTTTTTGACATCCGTTTTATTAACAAACGTACTGAGATATTTCGTGTTCAACAAAACTGAATATTTTACCTCCGAAGAAAACATCTTTTGTCAATTACGGCCCAATTTATACTAAAGATAAATTTTGCGTCCGAGGCGAATTATCCCTCTGACGGATAATTCGTCTGGTCGGATAATTCCACTCTATTATAACTTGGCCTAATCCACCGCATCATCAAGATTTGAATATGTAAATCATTTGGCCTTTCCAAGTGAATTAATGCTTCAGATTGTTAGTGTCGTGATTCGGAGTTATGGGTGATGTCTTCGTGCCTCATAGTTCCTCATGGAAATATATAAGTCTCTCCACACGAGCGTTTACTACGGAAAAGAACATGCGATTCGTTCATCTATGCTTTCTTGACTCTTGAGCCTGAACAAAATTTCGGATCTTGCAACCGACTTTGCCAAAAATCGTGGCAATATTTAATCTTTGATTCCCAACTCATTGCGATCAGATAAATCAAACGAGTGTTACTGAGAGGATAAAAATTGTTTACCATATAGACGTAACTCATAGCAAATAACCGCAAAAATGTTACGATAGGCTGTTTGCGAACAAATGTTTTGCATTAGATTTTGCTTGGAACAAGCCAGCGTGTTGCCTCGCGTCAAATAAAAAATGTTGGGGAGGGCGAAATCCCTAATATTATTGTTTTTCTTTGGGGGGGCGATATCCCTAAGATTTGGGGTGGGGCAAAATCCTTAAGGGGGGCGATATCAATAGGGATTCGCATCGGGGAGGACGAAATCCCTGAGGGGCTAAATCCCTCTGACACCGGCATTACTAAAATTCACCGAATTCGAAATATCTCTAAATTCCATCATATGGTCTTCTAGTGCACATGTACACATGTAGTTCATAAACTTATAAAATAGGAGCGAAAAAGAAGAATTTGACCAGAAAAGTCAAATGTTGCAGTTATGGAAATGGGCATTTCTCTGCTTCGAGCTCCAGTGCCGGCAAGGCAAAAATTCTCAAAAATTCAAATATCTCCAAAATAAACCATACGTACTCCTGTTGCACATGCACCAAATGAGCAGACGATATATTTATAGAATAGGAGGAATAGAGCAAAATTTGACCAGAAAAGTAAAACTTGCAGAGTAGGAAAAGGGCGTTTCTCTGCTTCGATCTACAATGCCGGCATGGATAAAATTTACGAAAATTGTAATATTTCAACAACCCACCATATTCACTCTTGATGCACATGTAGCAAATGAGAAGTTGATATATTTATACAATATGAGGATAAGAGAAATAATTGAACAGAAAAGTGAAATGTTGCAGTTTTGGAAATGAGCATTTCTCTATTTCGAACTACGTTGCCGGCAATGGGAATAATTTCGAAGAATTCATATATTTCCAAAATCCACCAAACGGTCTCCTGATCCAGATGTAGTAAATGAGTAGATTTTCTGTTTATAGTATAGGAGGGAATTCGAAGAATTTGATCAAAAAAGTAAATGAGCATTTCTCTCCTTCGAGCAAAGATTAAAAA
>JANVCK010299151.1:0-14135 GCA_026546655.1 Epizoanthus illoricatus
TCTTTAAAATACAATGACAATGAACGAGAGTGGGGCCTGGCACTGCAACCATAACACGTCACATTTCAAGATGGTGGTGCTGGGGAATTTCAAATGGCCAAATAGCCTTCACAGTATCCCGATTTACACTCTTACTGGACAGAATTAATGCTTTTCCGCTATGCATATGGACTAATTTATATTCAATGAACATTTTGGATGCCACTTGATGAAACAGCCGAGGATCCCTTTAAAGAATAGCATTCAGTATTATTTTTCATGTATAGACTGATCCACATTAAATTTTTAAAATTTTATGCCCCCCCCCTTCCAAAGGACCTAAAATTCAAGACAATAAGCCCCTAATAGAGGAAATACAGTAAGCTACTGGTAAGAGCAAAGTACTGTCAGAGCAATGGTAATAAAGTACACTGCTATGATAGTAAAAAAATGCATACATTGTACATTATATTACTATATATATACAGTTTATTAGACTAAAATCATTGTGCATGGATCATGACATGCAACACAGGAAGCAATGCAGTTGAAAAGGTTTGTACTGGGAACTTGTAGCCTAGCTCTGTTACTGCTTAGAACTAATTAATGATCTGGTAAGACCACATCAACTGGTCAATTAACCAGCTTCCAGCCAGTAACAACAGTATAACAAGAAAAGCACAGCCATACACACATGAACAAACTATACAACAACTTAAAACAGCAACGAGTACTCCATAGGGCAATGCATGCAGTTTCACCTAGTACATCTGAGGTTCTCCTTCTCTTCATGGCAGGAAGGTATTCAGGGGCCAGCAACACGTGGAACAGCTTGTCAAATGGCTTGCAGTTCATGAATGCCTGCAGACCTCTTGCATTTAGACACAGAGCACTAAGAATACTGGGCAGTGATGCTAATACGTCTCTTGTGGCTGGCACCTGAAAACCATAAACAGTGTCAACTAAACTGTACAACAGCCACCATAACTTAAATCTAAAGTCAGACTGAATTCTAGTCTCACCCAACTGATGTCATAGCAATAGCATAATTATATACATACATATTCAGCATTCTATAACAAGAATCATAACAAGCTTCAAGATTAAGTATTAGAAATAATTGTATTGGCACTGTTGTTAGGGTTTACTTTGACTCTTGTTTAATATGACCTTCTTTTACTTATAGAAAAAACTCTTGCAGAAACTAATACATGTAACTGGCCTGTTTTTTAAATGGTTAAATTATGCTAAAGTATTCTTAAACTTTCAGGAATATTGAATCAACAAGGCTGGCAGGAAATCAAAGGGCTTAGGGCGGCATTTTAGGTTCTATCAAATGTGGAAGGACACAAAGCCTGCGGGGGAGGAATAGGGGCCTTGCTACCCAGGACATTTCTGAAAATCAGATGCTGCAAGATTGCTTCTGGTGGCCTCTGAGATCTCGAGTAATGCACATGTATGTATATGGCATGAGCATGCAAGGATAGAAAAAATCTATCTTGCCTGAGGGAGGGGGTGGGAAGTGGGGTGGGCATGTAGCCTAGGGGAACTGCATAATGTTTCTCTGATGAATGTTGTTTTTTCCAAACTGCATTATTTTGTTATTAAAGCCCTTTAACATTGTTTATATGTATTCTACACTCCAGTCTAACGGATACAACACAATATTCCAAGATTTCCAGTATATAAACAAAACTGCAAGAAAAAATGAAAATATCTAAACAGTACACCTGAGTGTTCAAAAATGTATCAGGATTTTATATTCTGGACCTGAATACTTGTCTTGCAAGACTACTTACATCCTTGACTACAAGTGACTTGAGAACTACAGCAGTGAGGCCACCATCTTGAAGTGAAGACAGCAAGGATGGTTCATGGAATACATACACTGTTACCACATCAGTAGCTGTTTAGGGACAAAAGCAGCTAGAATGAATAACCTAATACAATACAATACAATGCCACGCCATGCCACACCATGCCACGCCACACCACACCACACCACGCCTTGCCATGCCATGCCATGCCATACCTTGCCATACCATACCATACCATACCATATCTTGACATACTATACCATATCATACCATACATGTACCATGCCATACCATGCCATACCACACCTTGCCATACCATACCATACCATGCCATACAATACAATACCATACCATACCTTGCAATAGGATACGATATAATATAATATAATACAATGCCATACCATACCATAAAATATCATGCCATACCATACTATACCATACCTTGCCATACCATACCATGCTATGCCATGCCATACCATCCATTCAGTACCATGCCATACAATACAATGTAATACAATACAATACAATACAGCTGTAGAATAAAATGTTGTGAAAATGCACATGTGTGCATGTACACCGTCTGCATACATGCATAATCAGGAGTTTCTTCTGGGTCCCTGGGTCATATAACAACCATGAATCAAGCCTACAATTGTGGTCTGACTAAAAGATCTCAGACAGCTTTCAATAATTTATAGAATTGTATTTAAATTTTGCATTTTGCAGAGATTCATCCATCCAGGTTGTAAAATCAAGTAAACTAGATTATAACTTTGTAACATGGATGAAACTACATTTGCAAGTAAGCTTTTGGCTAGCATCACTAGCCCTGTTCACAGCCCTGCACAAAGTTATAATCTAGTTTGCTCAAAATCTTGCCTTGTCGAGCTTAAAACTTCCTAATACATCCACTGTGTTAAAACACCCCCCCCAACCAATGTTAAATTGTCTACCTACCAATACAGCCCATATGTTTTTTACTATCAAAAGTCAACATTGGATGTGGGTGAGTGGGTCAAGCATTGGTAACTATCAAATATGATGTGGTTCGATTCTGTCCCAACCATTTTGGCCAGGACTGTAGATGGAAATTTCACAACTATTAATAGTAGAAAACAACATTTATTTATTACTAGCTGCAACTTTTGTTACAATCATTACAATTAACTCTTCTGTAATGAAGAGAGACATATATACACTGCCACTTACCAGCAAGGAACAACACTGGCCCATAATACTCCACATTGCTGATGATGTACTTGAGAGAGGTGGGCAAAGAACCATCCATAACTGAAAGTAATCCGACGCACAGTAAACATACCAGCAATTAGAGCTGATATCTCAATAATTATAGGAGAAGAGGCCTTATGAATGTTCGAAAATTATTGACCAGTCAAAAAGCTTTATGTCAATTGGAATGTCGGGGATTGGTTGAGTTTGCATGGGATGGTCAAACCAGACAACAGAATGGCAGTTATAAACAGATCTGGGCCCGGTTGTTCAAAAGCCGATTAGTGCTAATCCAGGATTAAAATTTAACCTACCACTGGATTCTGTTTACCACAGACTGAATTGGAGCACAAATCATGGATTAGTCAATTATAGTTTGAACAACAGTTCCTACGCCATAAAATAATTCATTAGTGGTAAAGAAATCTAATCTAAAGTTAGGCCTAATCATAGATTAGTTTAATCGGCTTTTGAACAGCCAGGCCCTGGGCATTAAATAGAGAGACACAAACTTCAGCAACTCTCAACTAGGCTATATACTGCTACAAGTTAACACAATTCCACGACTTCACTATGGATTTCCAGAGCCTAAGAACAACGTTCTATCACCAAACACATGGCACATATTGTATTACTTGGTAATTGATCTTGCTGTTTCTGATCAGTATTCTAATGTACAGTTTTCATAGTATTTTTATCCTTAAGAAGGAAGATGTTGGTTAAGCTCTGAACTAAAGGGGAATAGGGAACTTCCCCAAAAATGAAACTTTGAAATATACATGTAAGTACTAAAATTTATGGATCAAAATTAATAACCTCGCATTCCACACTTAACACATTACAACTATCAGTAAACTATTGTATTCTCACATAACATGAGTCTTCAAAATGCATACATGTACTGCATATATATAAAAAGCATGTCTTCAGGAATTTCTAAGAAGGCTCTTAGATTTTGTTCCAAGTCCTGGAGTTTACTGAGAATTTCAACAGCATTGCAACCCTACACTACAATCTCAAAATAATACATGGATACCTTCTTAGTAATAAGAAACTATACTCACCATTTCTTATGCTGTCAGAAAAGACCGGATCAGGGATTGCCTTCTTTAAGAAGTTCAAGATCGCTTTGATCAGTGCCGCCCTCTGTGGAAGGCACCTGTGCCGGCTGATAGAAGCTGAGGACATATTCGCTTGCGACGATGGCCCAGGCTGAGGTTCAGCTGCATCATCCTCTACCTCCATCTTGTGCTCGGCATCACTCCCACTAGGTCTGGACTGTTCTGTGTCCATCGGTAAGCTCTCGGCACTGGACTTCTGTGACGATTCTGCTGAGGATACTGCTACACCAGTCTCACTACCATCCATCGGCACACCATTATCCTCTGCCACCCCAGATGACCCTGCTGCTGCAAGGGCAGCCTTGACACTATCGGCAAGTTGTGCTTCTGCACTCTCCTGCGATGGTTCAGCTGCTGGGGTGGAAGGCTCACCAGCAACCATGGGCTCATCAGGAGTGTCCAGCTTAGGAAGGTCCATTGATAGAATGCCGCCATGGAATGGCAAACACAATTTCACCTCATGCTACACAATAAAAGGTAATTGTACACAGCAGAGATAATTTATTGTTTAATAAAAAAGCATTGTTTCAGGTGATCAGTTAATAATATAATTACTTATCATAACCAAGAGATATAGCAAGAATGACATGTGACAGAATCTGATTATCATGCATAAACATGTGAAGGGGCTGAAATGGTTAATCAGTATGCTAATCACTGAGCAAAGCATTGGTGAATATTGAACACTGAAACAAGAGGGTCCCCTACACTAGTACTCCCCCCTCCCCCAGTCCAAAAGTACACTCAAATTGCAGGAAATGGCACCAAGGAAGCATCCAACTCTACTCCTCCACTGTAGAATCTCATACATTCCAGTCAGTCACCCACTTACTAGGCCCATCTGTTACATGGAGTGGTCTGCCTCTTGATAAAATGATGTCTGTCTGTATTTCTGTAATTATTTTTTACTTCACAAAAAACTTACCTCCAGTCTGTTGAGAATACATGACATGCCTTGGTGGTTCTGAAAACCAGAGATATCCATGCCAGCAATCCAGTCCACAATACGAATAGCTCTCGTTACAAACTGTATTAAAGACATAGGCATGGTCCATGTTATGCAACAGTACATGTAAGTTGTATTTAATCGAAATAATTATAAGCAAAATATGCAAATTTTTGGGTAATTCTAGCAAATTAAAGTATAGCACAATTCAGTCACATTTTATAGTACCGATTACAAGTAACCTAATGCTGTCGCTCAGGATCAACCCATAAACATGAAAAGCCCACTCTAAGGTCATTATTCACAAAATATGACCCATGGGCTTTGATCTATTTGTTCTGCTGACTCTTCAGCCCACACAAACCAAAGCATTACGAAACCATGTCGGACTAAACTGGGCATTAAGTATTGTTATCCAAGTCCTTTGTTTTGATATCCTAAACAAAGGCCATGTGTTTGGTGCTTTGTTTAAAATCAACGAAGCAAGTTTGTTTGAAATCCGCGCCGAAAGTGTCTGCAGTGCCGCAAGCCAATCAAAAGCTTTTGTGTTGATTGAAACATCCCTCCTTCTTTAAATTATGTCGTAGAAAACTTGCCTGCACGATCTACAGAATCTCTATCGAAACACTGAAAGAAACCATGCACACAGTCAAGCTCTAAACAACTATCAAGCTCTAAACAACTATCAAGCTCTAAACATATCATTCTGAAAATTTCCTTGCCTAAGTAATCAACCCTGAAACTGACCTGTGGTCTGCAAGCATCGTCCTCTGAGTTGTTGTTCGGACGGACTTGTATGAGCAATTGTATTGTGAATTTGTTTTCAAATTGACGAGTTTATTCGAACGTTCATGTGTTGTGAAACGGGTGGACTTGTATGAGCTATTGTATCGCGCATTTGTTTTTAAATTGACGAGTTTATTCAAATGTTCAAGTGTTGTGAAATGGACGGACTTGCGTGAACGATTGTATCGTGTATTTATTTTAAAGTGACGAGTTTGTTTGAACGTTCATGTGTTGTGAAACCATATAATTATGATCTCCCTTTTGTTTAAAAGGCAATACTTATGCAAATTTTATACCGTAGCTGCTACGGGAAATCTATTGTTTACTTAATGCCCAGTTTAGTCTGACGCGGTTTTGTCATGGGCTAAAAAATCAGCAATGTTTTCAGTAGACAATTAAACTATAAGACATACCAAGACAATTTCCAATGAACTACTAAGAAAAGAAACCACTAGGAACTTGAACACTAGGCAATTTGTTCAATATCAATTACAGGTATGTTAGTAAAAGGTTATAGCAACAGTTATTAAGAATTATACATCTTCTTTATATAAATTATGACAGTCATCCTAAATAAATAAATGAAATTATAGGATGCCCGGGGGAAAGTGCCCAAAGTATGTGGACTCAAATCACATTTATTAATCAGAAAACATTCTGTAGTTCTTGGAACAAACACAATTTGCTCATGAGTTCTGATGTCTGCCCCCTGGCATCCCATAATACCACTTATTCAAGATGGCTGCCATACATTAGGGAATATCTATTCTGTGCATCAATGTATTGGTGCTTGGTACATACAGTTAGGTGTTCTTCTCCTCCAGGGTATTCAATGACTCTCAGCAATGACTCCATCAGTGCACAAGATACAAGGGCCTCACCACCTATCAAAGAAGCTGCCAGTATTTTACTTGATAGTTATAATAATTATTGTAGTTATTGACACAAATTTTACTTCTAATGACTTTAATTTTCTAGGATCTCCAGGCCTGGATTTTGAAATATCAAAATTCCATTCATGACTTGCCAGGATTTCAATGACCCATACCAACCCTGTTATATGCTAACTAATATGACTGAATGTGCACAACATCCCAATTAGGATCATATAACATATCAGGTATGTATAATTCACATACATTACAGTTTACAAAGACTTGCAAACAAAGAATCAGATATACATTAAGACCTATACTGTCATGCTTTTATAACTTTATTTTTACAGCAGCTGCTCAATTCACTTTGTGAAAGGTTGAGAGAACTGTTAGTAAAAAACAAGTCATCAGTACACAGTCTGTCAACTTACCAACTTCAAAGTATGCCATGTGATACAAGAAGGAAAATAATGCAGTCACAAATGGCAAAGGGTATGACATGGTTGATGGGTCTGAAATATCAGAAAATTACAATTAATAATCTATTCCAAACAATAACTAAACCACTGATGTAAGATTAAATTCTCCTTACTAGTCTAAATACATTTCCTATAAAACTAGTTAGAAGAACTGAGTATTGATCAGCATGTTTCACTACAGATGATCAGTTTCCTTATATATTATATATGGCAGTCATGTATTTTCTTCTCCTGTTCGAATTGTTTATCGAGATATATATATTATCAATCTACGATGAGTAGGTCTCAAGATATAAATCTGCAAAGTTTGAACTTGATGATGTCACAGGTGTGAGTCACTATAAAGAACAACCAGGGCAAAGTTATATTTTTCTATGACTTTGAGCTTCCACAAAATGAAATGTACCAGTAAAAAAAGTCATTGAATGATCTGTAACTAAATAGCAGATAACTTTTTAATTCTGAAGACCAAAATTATATGATACAAAACAAAGTATTCAAGAAAAGGTCTTATTTGATTTTCTTTGTTCTTTATAGTGATTCACACCTGGGACATCATCAGACTAAAACTTAAGAGCTTAATATCTCATGAACTAATCATCATTGATTGATAATATTTATATCACAGTAATCGGTTCAATCAGTAGAATCAGATAAAACGTTAAAATAAATGCTTTATCAGGTGTGACTTGCCCTTTAATAGCCCTGTACCTGTCATGGCCTTGATACAGTTCCTGGTCAGTGTTGGGAGGAAACCATGATACGACGCCGACCCAGTAGCCTCAATTATGGTGTTTATCCTGACAAAAACAAAGATGTTAAATTAATCAATTAATTAATGATACATCTAGCAACTCAGATAAGTTAACCTTCACAATATAATTATGGCATAGAACAATTCAAGAATCACCCTAAAGCAAGTGGCATTCACTTCCTAACCAAAACAATTCACCTAGATACTAGGTGTGTGGTGGTCTGGAGATACGCCAGGTGCAAACAGGGTTACCACAGATCTTACATCTCAAAATTCCATGACTTTTCCATGGCTTTTTCATGACTAATTATAAAATTCCAGACCAAGAAATATGTTTCTAGGGGGTCTGAGGGCATGCTTCCCCAGAAATTTTTTAAAATATCCGTTCTCTGAAATGGCATTTCCTGCATTTTGGGAGTGTTTTCACATTATCTTTCATGTCTCATGTTCAACCAAAAAAGTGTCATGACTTTTCCATGACTCTTGCTAATTTTCAAAATTCCATGACTTTTCCAGACTCTGTGGCAACCCTGGTAAACCATAAATGAGGAGAGGGGGGAGGGGATGTACTGAGGATTAGACTGGTATAAAACATAGCTCGATGGGAGGAGGTGTGAACTAGGTATTATGCCTGGTGTGAACCATAACTTGATGGGTAGTGGACTGGGGGATACATCTGGCATGAGCTATGGCTGGCCATGCTATAATGACAAGCGCTTTGTGCTCACCGTGGATTCCACTCCAAGTGTATGATAGCTGTAAGTGTCCGAAGAGCACAGGCTCTGATGTCCTGAAAAGGATTATTAGTGGGTCAGTGATAGTAAAGACAAGTAAAGTCTGTTCCAATCAAGTATTGAAGAAGTTAAAGGGGCTTATCAGTGCTGGCACTTAACTCTAGTTTCTCTAGCATAAAGCAACTGACAGTATTACTACTTCACCTAAATGGGATGCTATTCTGTCAAAAAGTGACCCCCAGTATTTTGTCAGGTTTTGAGCCAACAATTTGTCAGGTACCCATTTATACACCTGGGTGTAGTGAAGCACTGTGGGAGTAAAATAATGTCTTTCTCAAGAGCACTGCACTGCACTGAATGAAGCCAGTTTCAAACCCTTGACCTTGGGGTCTTAAGTCTGACACATGAACCATTGGGCCACAATTTCTCCAAGAGGCTCAGAGGTCTGCGGCAAATTTAGTACAAAACTTGTAGCTAGATAGTAAAGTTTTTTCTGTGGCTGTCATGTAGACACCTCTTTCTGGTCCCCTCTTCTGAACTTTCTGGATCTGCCCTTAGAGATAAGCTGTCCTAATTTCCCAGTAGCTTGATAAAAGGGGCAGGGGTGCCAATGGCAGTATTCATGTTGAAACTTGCAATAGCAAACTATTATAAACGTTGTAAAAATCATGATTTTCTAACTTTTATTAAAAAGTGAAAAATTTTATATTTTATATTAAAAATACATAATATAAGCAGCAATCTGAACTGCGATGACTTTTCCATGCCATAATTTATAATTTCAATAAACTCTCCAACTTTTGAAGCAAGTTTCAAGTTCCATAAATTACTTTCCCTGAACCATGTTGGGGTATGTACTCCTAAAGAAGATAATTTACCTGTTGTTCCCAAACTATTCCACACAATACACTTACAATCAATGCAGCATCCTCCAACTGCAATACTTCTACAACTTCTTCGATAAGACCTTGGTACAGTAAAGGGTTGATCACATCTTGATTTGCATTGGAATAAACTGAAAAAGACAAGGATCTATTATAATAAGAAGTATTTATAAATAATTTATAAATAACTAACAAATAATTATTAATAAGTATGGAGCAGAAAAAACTCTGTTTGATTATTTCCTAGCAGTTTTCAAGTTGACTGTGGGAAGCTCATATAATTTTATTAGCTGTCACAACTCCTTTAAATGAGCTAAAGTATCTATTCCTTGAGTAAAAATAATGAGCTATCTATTTCTTGAGTTAAATTATCTATTCCTCAGTCAGTCTTCTTTGACAAAATAAATTATGATGCAGTAGAACACCGTAAATCTAATGATGTACAGTATAAAACATCAAACAGACACAATAAGATCAAAATTTACCTAGAATAGAGATAGCCTGGAGACGCGCTTGCACACAATGAAGTCTTCTCTTGTACAATGGGAAGTGTTTGGCAAGCCTCACTCGACTGAACAGGGCAATCTAAAGCAACAACACCATCTGATTAAACTCTCCTAATGAGCTTGCAGTTGCTATAATTATAAAGCAGACTTGAAAATCCTGACTGTAAAATGGCCAAAAAATAATATTTGTGTATAGTAAGATATTGAATATGTACATAAAGATGTACAAAATATCTTTAAGTACCTGCTTTTCAGTTGGAACATTATAAAATGAAATGAGTTGTTCAACGATCTCTCCAGGGCCATCTTGGAACTGCAAAGGAGATCTAAGGTTAATAATATTATTTGCTCCATGAAGCCCAACTGTAGACAACACAAATTATGTGCTGTGTCACGTTTCATTAGAAATGATGAAAAAACTTTGTGGAATTATTTTTCTTCAACTTCACTATTCTAAAATAAATGTAATAAATGTAAAAAATGATGAATGATGAATGATGAATGATGATTGATGACTGATGAATGATGACTGATGACTGACGAATGATGATTGATGACTGATGAATGATGACTGATGACTGACGAATGATGACTGAATGATGATTGATGAATGATGACTGATGAATCTATACAAATAAATAAATGTTCTGCTCTGTCCAAGACATCAGCCATGAATATCACCACCACAACATACCTGGTTGACATTTTCCAGATGAATTGAACAGAATTTGCTCTCCTTGCCACTCCCTTCATACTGATATTACAAGCAAACAGAATGTTATCCAATCAGTTCAAATAATTTGACAGATTCCCAAGGGGGAAGGGAGGAGATGAGGGGTTTTATATAAACCAGAGGAGGGCGGGAGAAGAGCTTACATCTACACAGGCCATTTTCTTATTGATGGATAGGCCTGTAAACAAGGGGAAGGAGGGTGGGTGTAGTTTCAAAATAAATTGAAATTTATTGCAATTCAAGCAACAAATTTCAGCATAAACTGCAAAATTGGTACTTTCAGGCCATTAAAAATTTATAATTGTTAACACTATTCATAGTTTTGGATACAATTCCAGCCATTTCAGGAGGTTTACAATTAAAAAATCTTCGTTGGGTACCCCCCAGCTTATGTGCCCATTATACCTCCCTTAGTTTTCAGCATATTTTGTGGTCACAACTGAGATGTTTATTACCAGGATTTCACAGTAATCAAATGAGAATTTCCAGGCAAAACCTGGCAACCTGATAAAACATTTCTAAGCCCCTCACAGGCACTGAACCCAAAGCCCCCCCCAAAAAAACACACAATTCATCAACAACAACAGCCTAACAATTATGTGACCTAATTCCCCATACATGTACAAGTTACATGACTGTAACTCAGAAATGTATTTTAAATGTATTTTTATATGAAAAATGAGCATCTTATAAATATTTTTTTGAAAATCTAAAAACCAATCGATTTCTTATCAATACTAGAGATAAAATGGAAAAGCCTATCCCTACCTTGTTCTCAATCTTCTGTTCTGCACTGTTCTCTAGATAGAACTCAAAGTGCAGATTTCCAGCTGAGGTAGCAAATACCTACAGTAAAATATTATTCCTCTCATTAACAAAAGTTAAAGTCATTAAGTATGCTTTCATAATTATCTAAGTTGACAAATGAAAAGTTTGGTGATTTTAGCATGTGTTTCCATTGTATAGGTACAGGTAGGGCAAATGCGAGAGGGTGAAAATTGGGTTAATAGACTAGCATATTAAATCCAAATCTTCTTACTGTCATGCCCATAGAATGGAGGGGGTTCAGGGGGTTCAAACTAACTCCCTAATCATAATTTTTCCAGCACAAATATAGCAAAATATAGTAAATATGAAAATAGCAAAATGACTCCCCCCCTCCCTTTTTCCTAGTTACTGCTAAAAAAACTAACCCTATCAAACATGAGGCTCTTACCCTGAATGAAAAATATGGTCTTGAATACAATTTTGTATATCTACCAAAGTTTGGTCTGGGAAAGATTTTTATCCTCTACCCCTCCCCCCTCCCACCCCACTGAACGAAAACTTGGCTCCTGGACAAAAAAAATTGAAAACCCTAAGAGAAATTTTTGGCATATAAGTAGGGTGAAAATGCAGTTACTTGATGGTAGGTCTAAGATCTATAGCCACAAAGTTTGTTGTTTACTAGATCAGCTTTACCTTTGGGTTTCCATCTTTGCAGCATTGTGCCAGTCCAAAGCCATTCTCATTCCCTCCCCAGGTCTGTGAGGGTAGATATATGCACAACAATTATTGGTTTATTATATTGAAGAATTGAAGGAACTGCATGTAGGTGACTTCTGATCAAATCCTTAATTCACCCTAACAGTGGTTTTTCTTTTTTACCGGTAGTTGTGTTAAAGTTTTCAAGGGTTTAGCAAATAAAGACCTCAGCTACAAATATCCTTCACTAGTGGATTGAATAATTTCACATTCACATGCTAAAGGTTACAATCAACTTGTGATAAGAGTTTCTTTTTGTAAACTAAATGGAGGTTTAGTAGTAAGGCTTAACGTGGGGTTCATCCTCAGCCAAACAGAACATAACACCAATACTGACCTACTCTTAATAACTAGTGCATGGTTTTTTGGTACCTTGATAGAAAGTTGACAGACAAGACAAATGATCCTGTCCCAAGCACCCATAACATCTGCAGCATCATCAAAATAAACCTCAACACACAGACTGCAATCAAGTCTTACCTCTGCAAGATATAGCAACCTTTGCTGTAAGGCCTTTCTCTTCTCAGCTGGAAGTCTTGGAATGAAACTAGATCTTTTGCTGGGGGTGAAACAACAACCAGAATGAGAACCAAATACAACTGTCCATTTCTTTAGCTTTAACATTATTACCTGTAATGTACCCACAAGTACTTCATGGCTAACATAGAAACACAGACTGAAATGTGTTCCATCCTTGGTAATTTGTCCAATTTTTGCTTGATTTTGATACCCTATTCTAAGGAAAATTATATTCCAAAAATCACTACCCCATTCTAGAGTAGCTCATATTTTTATGCCAAAAAGGCAAAAAATGATACCTCATTCTAGAGTAACACCTCAAAAACGATACCCTTTGGGTGGCACATACTCTTATAGCCAATGTATGGGAGTACCGCCACCCCCTCCCCCATGTATAACACTAATAACATCTAATTTCTCCCAACAGTGGTAAGATAAAGATGAGTGAGCAGGTAATGAGAAAGTAACTGATTACTTATAATAAGGAACTGTCATAATACATCATCAAATTCTCCCTACTTGTACTGTAAGAAATGTATGGAGACCCATGGATTTGAAAATACTGAAATTTCCCAGTGTCTTTTCCTAAGATTTCCATGACTCATATGAACCCTGCATTTATAAAACCTTTTTATCAACCAGAAACTCTTTGCTAAAGCCACTGTTTGCCTTCATATTAAACAGTTTACATATATATTATATAATAATAAAAGTAAACAATAATATTTTAGCAAAAAATCTTAACCTTGGAACTTTTTTTGCATACTAAGAACATGGTTCATACAGAAATTTAAATTTGATTTTCAAGGACTTGTCAAGGACCAAATCTGTTTTTCAAGGCTACTAGATCTGCATAATAAAAAGTATGCTGTGACCCATCAAACAATATAATACTTCATGTCATACTGTTATCTGTTAACTGTTCCCAATAAAAACAGTTGGCTCTCAAAAGCTGTTAAATAAACCCTCTCAGACTTTGAAAATGAGTAGTTTCAACGGCATCTTAAAGCCAACTGTTTTGCTGCTATTTCTGCATCCACATTTTTCACATCAGCCATCTCCTTTCTGATTGCCAAATCCTGGGATTTAATCCTGTGATCAACAGACTTTCTTGAAAGAGTAACAAATGTTTAAATAATTATTTCAATCTCTCCCTGAAAACTGACTTTAAAGTAAGTCTAAGACAACATATTTAGTACAATATAAACTTTATTGCTACAATATTTTTCTCTCCAAGATTCAAGGACT
>JANVCK010299484.1:0-14122 GCA_026546655.1 Epizoanthus illoricatus
TAATGTTTGGAACATTACCACTATCTTTATTCACCAACTGATTATGTAGTTGTTTACTCTCTTAGTTTTTGACCCCTTTTTTTCCATTGTGTATTGCTTGTATCTGAAATTTATGTGAGGGATTTTTATTGGAATTTTTGCTGGTGCAACCCTTGCTAGTGTTTTCAAGGCAGCAGTAAAACTTTTGGTCTGTTGGTAGTTACTTCAGTCTACAGGTCCGACTTTACAACTTTGACCTCACACCCTGGGGGCATTCGGCGCACTTTGACACACATGTTGGCCCCCAGGGGGTCGGGCATTTGATCAGTTTTGACAGCATTCAAATCAAATCCCCAAATATGCCCCGGGCGGGAGGTGGGGGTTTCGTTTAACTGGTGCATAACAGAGTAACGGGAAAACGATTAACGTCCAAAAAATTGGAGAATATTTGTGCATATCAGTAAAAACATCCAGAAAACAAGTAACGAGTCAATATTTAAAACTCCTCTCTTTAAAACCATACCCTATTCCAGACTAAAATGGCTTGGAAACAGGTGTAGCAGGGATTTCGCCCCCCCTCCCCCCAGGGATTTCCCCTGGGCGAAATTCCTAGTGATCTCGCCCGTTCAAATCTGTATGCGGACTGTTTGAACGTGTATTAAACACTTTTTTGTACGGGTTTGGCCGACATCAGTATTTTCTGGAACCACGCATCGATAATTTGTTTCGTATACCCCAGTCTGTGGAGCAAAAAATGTTTCGTAAGATACTTTATGATCCGCGGCCTCTAAGACAGAAAATAGATGAAGAAGCCTGCCGCATTTGGGGCGAATGAAATCAGTAATGTGTGGCCTGGTGTGTGGCATACCAGAGCTAGTATGCTACGTTTTGGCAGATATGAAGTTCTCACTATATCACTTTCGGAGAAAAGATGGCGGACGGATTGGCTGAAGATCACTCGAAGTTGTGTTCGACTGCAATACTTGAAAGTTATGTCAACAGAAAAGCACATATCCGCATCTCTGATGGAACAGTGAAGTGTGGATGGATATATACAATCGATCCTGTTACTCACAGTGTCGTGTTACTGGAAAAAGTTCAAGAAAACAGTTCATCTTGTCAATTCTCACTGTTGTCTGGACACGCTGTGCGCAGTATTGAAACCCTTACAGACGTTCTAGACAAAAGGAACATACAAGAATTCGAAATGTTAATGGGAAATTGTAAAGAACTGAAACACAGTCAACAGGAGTTAAATACGAGGAAGGCCGAGTTGAAGGAATGGCTGGAAAAGAATCGTATTCCTGTCAGCGAACCCGAAGAGGAGGAAAGTGGGGTGTTGTCAGTTATGGGGGTACTGTTTGTTGACCCCCCGTATGACGCAGACTGCTGTCGCTGTAACAACGAGATTATTTTGGATCGGATACAGAACCTGATAAGAACTAAGCCAGCAGATGCATGAAGAAACCTTAAATCTTTGTTTGGATGCGATGTCGTAGCCGACATGTTGATGTACCGCAAGGGGCCTGCAATGCCAAGGTTGCTGAGGAAGTTGATTTTTTCCATTAAGCGTACGCTTGCGCCATCTTTATCACGAATATGGCACTTCGAATTGCATGTTGAAAGCACTCGCACACTCTAATTGGACGATATTGAGATTTGTTAATTTTTACTTCTGGTTCTTTCAAAAGATGATCATTCATAGTAACTCCATAATGAATGCTCCAGTTTGAATAATTTTTTTTATAACTTACAATTTGCAAAGACAAACAAAAGTATGTTTTCATAATTTTCATTCTTTCTTAAAATGTGGAAAATTTCCACATTATGTACCTGATGACGCCAGAATCTGACATCATGAGATGTAAGTGAAAAATTGCGAAACATACTTTTGTTACAATTTTTTTAGAAATAAATTGCACTCAACTTTGTTTTCCTTGCATGCTCGTGCAAGGTTCCATCATTGTTTTTAGTTTAGGCTATGTGATGCTATGTATGACATCATCAACAGAAAAAATTATCTTGAATAAATTTAAAATATCACGTTCGTTCTCCTCGTGGTGACAGTTGGTCGCTGGGAATCTCTCTTCATCATTATGATTCCCTTAGTAGCAGCCAATTTCTTGATGTCACAGGTCCCTTAATGAGAGTTGTAATTCATTTATTTTGTTAGGTACACAAACATGGCCACTGTACCCTTTGTCATTTGAATCTCTGGGGATCAAGTGCAAACCATTCAGTGTTAGAACTTCAGTTTTAGAGACAATTTCACTCGAATGTCCAAAGATCAATGCAAATGAAATGACAATGAAATGAGATAGGAAGAGCTCGTGATTGGCTAAGTCCGTCTTTGCAACACTTAACAAAAACTTACGACCAATGAGACGGTCATGTGACAGACGTAAACCAATCAGAGGAGAAACTCATTCACATTATCATTCTCATTGTCATTTGCATTACTGATGGCGTGAGAGTAAACTATGAGTAGCCCCTCTTTTCCCTCCATAATCTGTCAAGGGTTGGTGGAAATAAGAGCTGTACAACGCGTGTAAGGCAAGAAGAATGGGGCGAGGAAAAAACCCTCCCCCCTCCCCTCTCTTTTTTTCTCACCCCATTCTCCCCCTCGCCTGCCTACATGGCTTTTTTTGCAACTCTCGACGGATTATGGAGGGAAAAGGGGGACTACTCATAGTCTAGCATGAGAGGTGAACTTTGTGCTTTTGATTGGCCAGTACTGAACAAGAGTTGAACTTCATGCAAATTTTATTGGTCAAAAGCTGCTTTGACAATGCAATATCAATGCATTGCAAATGAGCTTTGGACAGTCAAGTGAAATCAGCTCTATTTTAGGGAGCTTTCATTTATTACTGCATTTGGGGGGGAGGGGGCGGTATGTAGTTTTAAAATGTTTAGTGGGGAGGGGGTTATTGAGTTTAACAATACAGAGTGTTAAAAGTTTAATAGGCTTTGAAAATAGTGGGGGGGGGAGGTGGATAAATATTCAAAACCTCGCCTTGAAATTTTTGTGATCCCACCCCCAAAATGCTGTAATAAGTGACAGCCTCCTTATCATACCATTGCCTTTCCTCTGCAGTAAGCTATATGGGTAGGGCCACAGTGAAGGGTATGGGTTTGTTAGAAAAGCATTTCATATTTTAATAATGCAGCACATGTACGTGTTTTAAACAAAATCAGGTTACAATAGTACCCCCCCTGCCTGCCCTCATTACAAAATATTTCAAGTACAACCCATGGAAATGCACAGCCCATCAAGGGTTCAAGACACAGACAACAAATCAAGGAATATATATTTTATTTTATTTATAGTTTGTACATGAAGTTGATGTCATTATCAGTAATTACTTTAACATCCACTGACACAACCTATTATCTTGATTTACTGAACTACATGTATTTGATTTAGAACCTGGGCACTAATTGAATCTTGGGAACTAAAGGGAGAGTGTTAGTTTGTAGTACACGATGAAAATACATGTAATATTCATGTATCGTAAAAACTCAATATGTATTAATTAAAAATAATTGTTTTCAAAACTCGATTATTATTATATTCTACCACAATTTCAGACTTATTAGCCTAATAATATTTTGATTTAAACACAACATAATTGTTAAGCAGGCAAGAACACTTGATATTCAGCTTCAGCACCACACTCTGGGTTCACACACACACACACATCTGTCATCTAAAATTCCAAGACTTTTCCAGGTATGCCACTGTATGGAAGCTATAGTGCCAAAAACATAATGAAACTGTACTGTACCATACTCGCCATTTTGTCAAGAAAATGATGTTATTTTAGGACAGAAATGCTTTCTCCAGTGTAGTAGTAGGCTGTGATATAATAGCCTACAAATAACAACAAGTAGGCCAAAATAAATACACCCTACAAACTTCCCAATAAACTTGTAAGTTCAGAGCTTAACTTTGTTGCCAGAAATGACTTGCCCTACATATTTAAGACTGATCTTGCAGACAAGAAAAAATTCCAAACTTTGTGCCTTGGTATCAGTGACTAAAATCTTGCATTTTACTGGATTTGTATATGCTTTGGAAATCTGGAAAGTCACAAAATTTCAATGTTAATTTCAACATTCAGGTCTGGGAATCCTAGAAAATCAGGACGTCGTAGAAAGTAATGGAATCTTAAGTCTTTGCATGGATTGAGTAAAATAAAATTGTATTGATTTCTCAATTCATTGCTGTGATCGTGACAATCATCTTCATGCTTTGATTGTATATTCAGATTTCCAGGTAATGAAATTTCTTAATAATTATTGTCACAGACCATAGGCTACACATTTTTTGACACAGAAAAAAGACAGAAAAAATTGATATAAATAAAAGGAAACAGAAAGCCAAAAGTTACCAGGAGCTCCCCTTAAAATTGTTTTAAGTGCAATGTGTTCCATTGGAAAACCCAACATGACTAAAGACTAGTCATAATTATAATTATAAGAAAAAAAGAACTGATCAGAAACTGCAAATTTTCTTAGATGAACTGCCAAATTTTCCCAACATAACTTATATGTGCAAGTAATGTATGGGAACAGCATTGGCTGTGTTTAGGGATGAAGGCACAAGTTAGAGTAGCTCGAACTGTTGATATCACGTTACCCCTCAAGATTCCATGTGTAATTATTGCAGTACTCCCTTTCCCATCTGGTAAAGCAACACCCTCACCACTGAAGTTCTACCGAGATCCTTTTAGCCACTACTTTTTCCCATGCCCTTGCTTGCAGTGCGATACCTGGCATAAATTCGAAGGAATAAAGCAACAAATACAATCGCAACTCCAATAACAGCCTGAGCTGCGAGTGGATGCCTGTATATGATGCAGGACAGCAGAATACTGAGCACCTGGCGTGTAGTCATTATAATAACGAAAACAATCGGACCAAATGCTTTGATTGTGAAGAAAATGAACAGTTGCCCTGTGGCGGAACACAACGACAGCAACAGGGCATGATATGCAAATAAAGGGTGGTTTACCATAAACATGACTGACGAAAAGAAATTGCCACCCTGAATCATTGACCACATTGTAAACAAGCTGGAAAAAATGTTGGTTCCAAACATCATCTGCATAGATGACATTTTATAAGTCTTAAAGAGTTCTGATTGCCAGTTTGAGGTGAAACTGTCAAACAACATATAGCCAAGTAGGATCAGTGCTCCAGAAACTGTTGTCTCTGCTGCATGTTTCTTGCTAGAGGAGCCGGCAGAGAGCAGGAACAAACTCACTCCAATAGACAGCAATACCGCCACAAAGTATTCATAGTATGGATAAGACTTTCTTGATATTATTTTGCCCATCAGCATGACTGGAATCATTTTGGAAGCCTTTGCAAGCACTTGAGTTGGGAAACTGACAAACTTGAGGGCTTCATACTGACACCAACTGGACAAGATATTTGAAAATGATGAGTAGGAATATCTGTACAGAGGTGCAGCGTGTCGTGGTTGCCGCGTCACCAGGATATAAATACCAGCCACTGTCAAGGCCAACACTCGATTCACAAACACAAGAAACTGCGAGTTCTTAAATTTTACTTCTAACACTGATCCATCTTCCTGGAGTTCAGTATAGGACTTCGTCATTACTCGTTCCTGAAGGACACCCCATGTGAGATAGGAGACTTGAAGACCCACCACACACAGTGTTAATCTTGCTACTGTATGTGACATGGTTGTGCTACCTGCATCACTGATTGCAGTCTTATAAGGACCTTCCTCAAGACTTGGAGCTTCTTCAGGTGTTCCAAAGATACACACCTGTATGGTCCTAAATAGGCAGCCCTGACCTGATAACAGAAAAATGCAATTATTGCATAAAGTTGCATTTAATTTGAAAAGTTGACACAATATTATGGGACACGTTCTCCCTATAACTTTTGCAAACCATAGTATACCAGTATTTATATCTGTCTATATAACGTAAACTTGTGAATTATGATAATTTACATATCTGGGTTTTTTTGGGTGTGGCAAAAACAAAGGATTTGGGGGGTCTTCTGGAACAAATCCATGGCTAAAATCATACACAAACTAACAATACAAAAGGAAAATCCAAAACGAGATCTGGGGATGAGATCAATAAATCATTGGTTACACAACCAATCAAAATTGTATATTATTGTATACCTTCCTTCTCGTTGAAAGACGAATTTTTGATCATCCTGATGATAATGGTGGCTGGTATTACTATCGTAGCATAACCAACTATGTTCCAAGCCAGACTGACAAACCAAATATCCCCTTGGCCAGGAGAGGGGCCCTCTGATCTTTCTTCTTTGTTTTGAATTTGCGAAAGTGAATCTTTTCCGATCGGGTCATTGCTCTCCGCTTCAATCTGCGCTGCCTCGCTGATTGTCGCCGAATTTTGCCTCAAAATACTGCTAATAAAAAGCAGTTGAAATGCTACAGCAACTAAAACTGTTATCCTCATTTTGAATTGCCAGTGCAGTATATGGGTACAAATACAAACTGCAGTTCGAGACTTCTTTGTTCACGTGTCAGAGGATGAAGGCTAATTCACTTCCAGTAGAACTATCCTCAGAATCTGTTTGTTCTAGCTGATGATATCACGCATTCTTCGCGATAACACTTGCAGATTTCTCCATCTTTTATGCATTTTTGGCAACGTGTCCAGCCACAAAATGTGATTGCTTGTCAACAATTTATGGGACTGCAGTTCTTTGTACCTGCGGTAACCCACAGTGCAATGCACTCAAACTAGTGCCCAGTCTTAAAATCATTCAGAGAAAAAAATTGCCAAGAATGTCCAGCCTAGCCCAGGCAACCCTGTCCAGCCCTGTCTAGCCCTGTTCAAACCTCTCCCGCCGAATTCAACCCTATTCAACCCTATCCAGCACCTTTTAACCCTGTCAAGCCCTATCCAAACATGTTCAACCCTGTTCAACCCTGTCCAGCCCTCTTCAACCCTGTCCAGCCTATCCAGACCTGTTCAACCCTGTTCACCCCTGTCCGCCACTGTTAAACCCTGTTCAGCACTATTCAACCCTGTCCAGCCATGTCCAGCCCTATTCAACGCGGTCCAACCCTGTCCAGCCCTGTTCAACCCTCTTGAACCCAGTCCATCACTGTTCTACCCCGTCCAGCCCTGTCCAACCCTGTCCAGCCCTGTCCAGCCCTGTCCAGCCCTGTTCAACCCTGTCCAGGCTTGTCCTGCCCTGTTCAACCCTGTCCAGCCCTGTTCCATCCTGTTCAACCCTGTCCACCACTGTTAAACCCTGTCCAGCCCTGTTGAACCCTGTCCAGCGCTCTCCAGCCCTATTCAACCATGTCCAGCCCTGTTGAACCCTGTTGACCCCTGTCCAGCCCTGCCCAGCCCTATTCAACCCTGTCCAGCCCTGTTCAACCGTGTTCAACCCTATCCACCACTGTTAAACCCTCACCAGCCCTGTTCAACCCTGTCCCGCCCTATTCAACCCTGTCCAACCCTGTACAGCCCTATTCAACCCTGTCTAACCCTGTCCAGCCCTGTTCAACCCCCTTGAACCCTGTCCATCACTGATCAACCCCGTCCAGACTTGTCCAACCCTGTCCAGCCTTGTCCAGCCCTATCCAGCCCTGTTCAACCCTGTCCAGCCCTGTCCAGCCCTGTTCAACCCTGTTCAACGCTCTCCAGCCGTGTTCAACCCTGTTGAACCCTGTCCATCACTGTTAAACCCTGTCCAGCCCTGTCCAACCTTGTCCAGCCCTGTCCAGCACTGTCCAGCCCTGTCCAGTCCTATTCAACCCTGTCCAGCCCTGTTCAACCCTCTTGAACCCTGTCTATCACTGAACAACCCCGTCCAGCCCTGTCCAACCCTGTCCAGCCCTGTCCAGCCCTCTCCAGCCCTGTTCTACCCTTCCAGCCCTGTCCAGCCCTGTTCAAACCTGTCCAGCCCTGTCCAGCCCTGTTCAACCCTGTTCAACCCTATCCAGCACCTTTTGACCCTGTCCAGCCATATCCAGCCATGTCCAGCCTCGTTCAAGCCTGTCCAGCCCTGTCCAGCCCTTTTCAACGCTGTTCAACCCTGTCCGCCACTGTTCAACCCTGTCCAGCACTATTCAACCCTGTCCAGCCATGGCCAGCCCTATTCAACCCTGTCCAGCCTTGTCCTGCCCTATTCAACCCTGTTCAACCCTGTTCAGCCGTATTATACCCTGTCCAACCCTGTCCAGCCGTATTCAACCCTGTCTAACCCTGTCCAGCCCTGTTCAACCCTGTCCAGCGCTCTCCAGCCCTATTCAACCATGTCTAGCCCTGTTGAACCCTGTTGACCCCTGTCCAGCCCTGCCCAGCCCTATTCAACCCTGTCCAGCCCTGTTCAACCGTGTTCAACCCTATCCACCACTGTTAAACCCTCACCAGCCCTGTTCAACCCTGTCCCGCCCTATTCAACCCTGTCCAACCCTGTACAGCCCTATTCAACCCTGTCTAACCCTGTCCAGCCCTGTTCAACCCCCTTGAACCCTGTCCATCACTGATCAACCCCGTCCAGACTTGTCCAACCCTGTCCAGCCTTGTCCAGCCCTATCCAGCCCTGTTCAACCCTGTCCAGCCCTGTCCAGCCCTGTTCAACCCTGTTCAACGCTCTCCAGCCGTGTTCAACCCTGTTGAACCCTGTCCATCACTGTTAAACCCTGTCCAGCCCTGTCCAACCTTGTCCAGCCCTGTCCAGCACTGTCCAGCCCTGTCCAGTCCTATTCAACCCTGTCCAGCCCTGTTCAACCCTCTTGAACCCTGTCTATCACTGAACAACCCCGTCCAGCCCTGTCCAACCCTGTCCAGCCCTGTCCAGCCCTCTCCAGCCCTGTTCTACCCTTCCAGCCCTGTCCAGCCCTGTTCAAACCTGTCCAGCCCTGTCCAGCCCTGTTCAACCCTGTTCAACCCTATCCAGCACCTTTTGACCCTGTCCAGCCATATCCAGCCATGTCCAGCCTCGTTCAAGCCTGTCCAGCCCTGTCCAGCCCTTTTCAACGCTGTTCAACCCTGTCCGCCACTGTTCAACCCTGTCCAGCACTATTCAACCCTGTCCAGCCATGGCCAGCCCTATTCAACCCTGTCCAACCTTGTCCTGCCCTATTCAACCCTGTTCAACCCTGTTCAGCCGTATTCAACCCTGTCCAACCCTGTCCAGCCGTATTCAACCCTGTCTAACCCTGTCCAGCCCTGTTCAACCCTGTCCAGCCCTCTCCAGCCCTATTCAACCATGTGCAGCCCTATTCAACCATGTCCAGCCCTGTTGAACCCTGTTGAACCCTGTCCAGCCCTGCCCAGCCCTCTTCAACCCTGTCCAGCCCTGTTCAACCGTGTTCCACCCTGTCCACCACTGTTAAACCCTCTCCAGCCCTGTTCAACCCTGTCCAGCCGTGTTCAACCCTGTTCAACCCTATCCAGCACCTTTTAACCCTGTCCAGCCCTATCCAGCCATGTCCAGCCCCGCTCAAACCTGTACAGCCCTGTCCAGCCCTGTTCAACCCTGTCCAGCCCTGTCCAGCCCTGTTTAACCCTGTTCAACCCTGTCCGCCACTGTTAAACCCTGTTCAGCACTATTCAACCCTCTCCAGCCATGTCCAGCCCTATTCAACCCGGACCAACCCTGTCCAGCCCTGTTCAACCCTCTTGAACCCTGTCCATCACTCTTCGACCCCGTCCAGCCCTGTCCAACCCTGTCCAGCCCTGTTCAACCCTGTCCAGCCCTGTCCTGAACTGGTCAACCCTATCCAGCCCGGTCCACCACTGTTAAACCCTGTCCAGCCCTGTTCAACCCTGTCCAGACCTCTCCAGCCCTATTCAACCATGTCCAGCCCTATTCAACCATGTCCAGCCCTATTCAACCATGTCCAGCCGTGTTAAACCGTGTTCAACCCTGTCCACCACTGTTAAACCCTGTCCAGCCATGTTCAACCCTGTCCAGCCCTATTCAACCCTGTTCAACCCTGTACAGCCCTATTCAACCCTGTCCAACCCTGTCCAGCCCTGTTCAACCCTGTTCAACCCTATCCACCACTATTAAACCCTATCCAGCCCTGTTCAACCCTGTTCAGCCCTCTCCAGCCCTATTCAACCATGTCCAGCCCTATTCAACCATGTCCAGCCCTGTTCAACCGTGTTCAACCCTGTCCACCACTGTTAAACCCTGTCCAACCCTATTCAACCCTGTCCAACCCTGTACAGCCCTATTCAACCCTTTCCAGCCCTGTCCAGCCCTGTTCAACCCTGTTCAACCCTGTCCACCACTGTTAAACCCTGTCCAGCCCTGTTCAACCCTGTTCAACCCTATCCATCACCTTTTAACACTGTCCAGCCCTATCCAGCCATGTCCAGCCTCATTCAACCCTATCCAGCCCTGTCCAGCCCTGTTCAACCCTGCCCAGACCTGTCCAGCCCTTTTCAACCCTGTTCAACCCTGTCCGCCACTGTTAAACCCTGTCCAGCACTATTCAACCCTGTCCAGCCATGTCCAGCCCTATTCAACCCTGTCCAGCCCTGTTCAACCCTGTTCAACCCTGTTCAACCCTGTTCAACCCTGTCCAGTCCTGTTCAATCCTGTTCATTTCTGCTCAACCCTGTTCAACTCTGTTCATCCCTGTGCAACCCTGTTCAACCCTGTCCAGCCCTGTTCAACCCTGTCCAGCTCTGTCCAACCCAGTCGAACCCTGTTCAACCCTGTGGAACCTTGTTCAGCCCTGTTCAGCCCTGTCGAACCCTGTTCAACCCTGTTCAACCCTGTTCATCCCTGTTCAACCTTGTTCAACCCTTTTCAACCCTGTCCTACCCTGTCCGGCCCTGTTCAACCCTGTTCAACCCTGTTCAACCCTGTTCAACCCTGTCGAACCCTATTCAGCCCCGCTCAACCCTGTTCAACCCTGTTCAACCCTGTCCAGCCCTGTTCAATACTGTTCATCGCTGTTCAAACCTGTTCAACCCTGTTCAACCCTGTTCAACCCTCTTTAACCCTGTACAACCCTTTTCAACACTGTCCTGCCCTGTTCAACCCTGTCCAGCCCTGTTCAACCCAGTTCAACCCTGTTCAACCCTGTCCAGCCCTGTTCAACCCTGTTCAACCCTGTTCAACCCTCTCCAGCCCTGTTCAATCCTGTTTATCTCTGCTCAACCCTGTTCAACTCTGTTCAACCCTGTCGAACCCTATTCAACCCTGTCCAGCCCTGTTCAACCCTGTCCAGCTCTGTCCAACCCAGTCCAACCCTGTTCAACCCTGTGGAACCCTGTTCAGCCCAGTTCAACCCTGTCGAACCCTATTCAGCCCCGTTCAACCCTGTTCAACCCTGTTCAGCCCTGTTCAACCCTGTCCAGCTCTGTCCAATCCTGCCCAACCTTGTTCAACACTGTGGAATCCTGTTCAGCCCTGTTCAACCCTTTCAACCCTGTTCATCCCTGTTCAACCTTGTTCAACCCTTTTCAAACCTGTCCTACCCTGTCCGGCCCTGTTCAACCCTGTTCAACCCTGTCCATCCTTGTTCAACCTTGTCCAACCCTGTTCAACCCTGTTCAACCTGGTCAACCATGTCCAACCCCGTTCAACCCTGTTCAACCCTGTCCAGCCCTGTTCAACCCTGTCCAACCCTGGTCGACCCTGTTCGACCATGTCCAGCCTTGTTCAACCGTGTTCAACCCTGTCCAACCCTACTCCAACCCTGTTCAACCGTGTGGAACCCTGTGTAACCCTATTCAGCCCTGTTCAACCCTGTTCAACCCTGTTCAACCTTGTCCAGCCATGTACATCCCCGTTTAACCCTGTCCAGCCCTGTTCAACCCTGTCCAAGATTCAAGTGGGAGTTTCACACCCTTACCCAATTTATTGCAAAATGATAAACGAAAAGAAAAAATAAATGAATTGACATTGTTATTCACCAAAATATTCAATGGAATTTTTTTAGAGCATTTTCTTTTCCTTCAATCCTTTCATGCCTTTATTTCTAGTATTTTACAGGATTTTAAAAACATATTATCAATCTGGTATTTTTGGGGTGGGTTTAGGGTTCAGCGGAACTTTTACACTGTTGAAAATATTATTTTTTTTACAACTTACATGAAGGGCATGTGCTATCAATCGATAGTAACTGACAAGAAAATTTAATCCCTCGAACGAGCCTGAACGGGGAAGACGAACTGATCGAACCGAAAACCTTTTCTCCTCCTCAAGAGATTGTGAAATAATAGGACAATTTTTGTTTAGAAGTTGTTAGCACCTGTTCGTTTTTCCTCAAAAATCGAAAAGTTAATTTTTTTAAAAACATATATCAACAAGTGGTAATTTTCTTATAAACATGCGGGTTCACGACTTTTACTGAATTCTAAGTTTTATTTATTTCTACTCATTTGTATAGCATACACCAATTGTATGAACCATATTAGAAAACAATATTGCCCAAAATGCAAAATTCAAAAAAACATATTTGCACCAAGTTGGAGAGCAACATCTTAAGAAATGTTAAAAATCATACTGGGGAAGGGGTTCAAACAATTCCCCCCCCCCCCTGCCATTAATATTATCGACTTGCCCGTTCTTGGGTTAAGTTTTCCCAGATTGTTTCTTATTCCTATTTGTAATGGATGAAACTTTCACAGTAAAATGCAAAATGATCAATGACTCGCCTAAAATGACTGGCATTTAAACGCCATACTGTGATAACTGTAACCTCAACTATGGATTCAAGCTGAAACCAACCAATAACAAACCTTGCTAAACTTAATGGGGTTGGCTTAGTTTTGTGTTTTCCAGTAAATCGTTGAGATGCTATACCACCCATAGCCATATATACTATATACTTTTGCAGGGACTAATTTAGGAAATTTGACAGAAGAGAGATCCAAAAGGAAGGAGAATGGCGATAAAAATCCGATCCGAAAGTAAACGTAGAAAATGTTTTGCGAGCAAAAGAATTGTTTAAAGCAAATTGGAATCAACTCGTAGCTCATACTTATTGTGTACTTTGTTGTAGCAAAAAAAAATCAAAAATAAAGTTTAGTAGATCTTGCTTTATTATATTTTGCGTTACTTGTCTTTATTACATTTTGCGTCAAAAGTTATTACATTTTGGTTAACAGATTTATTACAATTTGCGTCAAAAGTTATTACATTTTACACAAGTCCCAGCGATGATAGAAATATATTGGCAGCAAAAACGTCCTGAAAAAAATGGTTACAATGAACGTAAATATCTTGCAAACTCAAAGAAATTTCATAACCACCCCACCCCCTGTGTCCCAAAGTAGCAAAATTTGTTGCGCTCACATCTTAGCGCTAACCTGTAGCTCAAAAAGGATTAACCATTTTAAGCACGCACGTATATAACTTCGGTATTTTAGTTCAGGTACCGTAGTTTCTACAACTTCCTTACTTACACGTATCTTTCATAACGCTTGTAAATAGTTTTAGAAAAGGTTTATAATAAATCTTATTGGAATCATGACAGTTGACTCCACGTGAGGTTGTAGAGAACAACTAATTAAAAGAGTCGGAGAATACGAGCCGTGTAAGTACATAGTACATACTAAATCTCATTTCCTCTGTGTGCTGCTCATTAGTAGCAGTACACATTTCTTGAAAAGTATGGTTTAAAAAATAGCATATACAGTAGGTAATTTAGGAACAGATATTCAATTTTGACCACAGATAATAACTCAGTGACTATAGAAAGGAAGAAAAATGTTGGACATCCCATGTTAAAAGGTCTACACATACAAATGACAATGCAAACGGAGGTCAGAATAATGGGCCATTGCCGGTTGAAACTTTTTTGGCAAACGAATAGCATTCAGTTTACTGTCTTTGCTACTGTTAGATCTCAAATTCGAAATTCTGATATACCATTCAGTGTTGATTTGACATTACGGACAATAAGCCTTATACATTAAGACGTGATACATTACAGTCAACGGAAGTGATGTGAGAACCATTCTCAGAAGATCTTCGTTGTAGATTTCAAGACTGTGCCGAAGGTCAAATCTTCGAAACTTAATTGAACAAGTTCAAGTCGGCGGGCAAGTTTGCGGTCGTTCCCGTCACAGATCATTTATTTTCTTCCAAATCGCTCAGAATAAAAAAATTACGAATGACAAAATAACCACAATATTATGTCCTT
>JANVCK010299595.1:0-14122 GCA_026546655.1 Epizoanthus illoricatus
ACGAACGTTTTCGTACAAGTTGTACAAGTTGTACGAAAACGTTCGTTTTTAAATCTTACCAAATCAAATTTTTACCTTGTTTAGTTCTTAATATAACATTTTATGGAGAATAAGTCAATTTTATAGTCCTAGTTGCAATCGCAGTCATAGTCATAACAATAGTCATAGTTTATTTGTAGTCGTAGTTGTAGTTGCAGTTGCAGTCGTAGTCATAGTCATAGTCATAGTCATAATCATAGTCATAGTTGTAATCATATTTGTAGTCATAGTTGCAGTCGCAGTTGTAGTCATAGTTATAGCCATAGTTGTGGTTATAGTATTAGTTGTAGTGATAGTCAGTCATGGTGGTCATGCGTGGCCATGGTAACGGTCATAGTCATATTCATAATCTTACCAGTGTATTTAGCTTTGGAAGCTAATTGAGGACACCGTTCACATTGCTTCCGATAGTGTTCTGCTTCAGTTTGTTTTGAGAGAGCAGGAAAGCAGCACACACAAAGTAAGTGCACAGCCAAAATACTACAGTAATCGTTCAGAACAGTTACAGTTAAATGCAGGTTACTTTTACAGGGGTGCCAAGGTCATTGGGAAATTAGAAACCACAATCTTGAGCGAAATTTGTGGTACACCCCTCCCTCTCCCACGCCCATTCAATGTTGGCTCGCTGACTGTCAAGTTTTCTATCAACGTTTTACTGAGGTTGTAGAAATATTATTTTTCCAACTAGTTTTGTCTAAGACTGGACGTTTGTTCCCATGTTTGTATGTGAACCCTGTCGATATTAGTATGAACTCAGCGTGTATTACAGTTCAAGAACCAAAAACTGCAGATGTCACTATGAACAGCAGAAGATTACTACATGTAGACAGATCCACCTGGGCTTATATCTTGTTATGTCAGTTTGGAAGCATAGCTTTTAGAATTATGACCAACAATTGAGCCATTTTTAGCCGTAGTTTATCAGAAATTTACTCAGAAATTTGTAAAATTTCCTCGGAATTTGGAGGTGATCATTACTGAACGTTTAAAGGTGACTTTCTATGTTCTGTACCGTAAATCATAACACTATCAATTGGAACACGAAATTGAGGCAAACCTGTATAAATAAATTATCTTCTGATTAGTTACCCACCAGGCAATTTCTACGCGCTGTGAAGTCTTTCCAAGTGACGAATAACGAACTGGCAGAAAAAGAGAAAACACCGGTAAGCACTGTAATTATGTGTGCTATTATTATTGTTGCAGCATTTGTCGTCCAGATTGCATCTCTGATCATCTAACAACTGGTTAAATTTGGCTCAAATAACACGCTGAAGGCTGAGGTTTTGTGGACACTGCATTCAGTTAGTCGTCACCAGATGCACAGCGTTAACGATAACATTGGGTCTCTTTTTGCTGTTATGTTTCCTGATAGTGGAATAACTAGTACTTTCAAATGTGGCCAAGACAAAACCGGTTTATATGAGGTCTTAAATCTCCCAAGCTTGGGCCTTATAAGGCCTTAAAAAGGTCTTAAATTCGCCGAGTTATCAGCTGCAGGAACCCTGTTAATGAATGACACAAATATTCGTTATATCGGGGTAATTTCACCCCCGGTTCGTTTATACGGGCTTCGTTATATTAATTTGGGTTCGTTAAATCTGGGTTCCAGTCCATACAAACTGCTGTAATTTTGCCGGACTGAAGAAATTACATCGCTACATCGGGGACTTCGTTCTGTCAGGGTTCCACTGTACCATGGTGCGATAGAGTTATGTAATTGTTTTCTGAATGTTGTGCCTGCAATAATTGTGTTTTCGTGTTTATAGGATGGACTGCAGGAATGCATCAGCGCCTGTAATGTAAGTAGGCACTTGTATCAGGTGCTTTACGGGTTGAAAGTGGATTATGGGCACCGTCGTCGAGGATTTCCAATGTTATATTTAATCACATGCTTTTCTAATTGTTTTAGACATAAAGAATGAAACTAGTCATTGGTTCCCTTTTTACCGTTACCAATCTGTTTATCTTTGTTTCTGATTGAAGTTGTTAATTTGGGATACCAATAAGCAGGTGGATGGGGAGGGGTGGGTGGCCTGCAGTAAGTGCGGTAAAAATTAACTTTGGGTGTGTTACTGTTTTGTTAAGAGTTATTTAACTTATTGTTTGCCAGTTTCATTTTCTCAGAATGTTAGACGAGGAACTTTTGGTTGGAAATCATTCGTATAAGCATTGTGTTCTAACCACATTGTCGCTGATATTATATCATGCAATTTGGCAGGTACTCAGTGTAAGATGCAACAGTTGGTATGTTAATGCGTAAAAGTACAAATTCTTCTGTGTAGCTATGTGTATTATTTATTTTCAAACCAGATTTACGGACTATGATGGCGAACCTGCCTTCTCAGTAGTCGTCAGTCTAAAATCAAAATTTACAAGATATATTACTCATAAATTCAGATTTCAGAAGGAAAATTTTAGTATTTGAGCTATGTAGCTTATTTGAACACAACTCCAATTTTGTGGGAATACTGTGACGGATTATGACCTAAATTCGGTCGTTTCTCGCTCCTATAGTTCTTACAGTTTCTTGAATCACCAAAAACTTATCCCGTTTTGACAAGTATGTCGACAGTTGTAAATGGAACGCCGTTATTTTTATTATTTTAAAGTTGGTTGTACTCTTGAAGGAAGATAATTTACAACGATATTTCATGTATGATATTTCATTACTCGTATTTTTAAATTTTGTTGGGGTCAGAATTATCAGCTTATATATGGTCGTCATGGAAACTCCTTGAGATATCAGTGTAATTTTATAGTTAACCCTTCAAGTTCTGAGAGTGCATTTCAAACTGAGTGAGGTGTCATAACTTCTCAACACATGGACAAAAACATAAAGTGCGACGTTTCAACTGAAAGCTCTTGATGAGTACTCTTAACCATTTGAGTCCTGAGACTGCCTTTCAAAACTGAGTGAGATTCCATAACGGCTCAACACATGGACAAGAACACAAAGTGTGACCATTCAAATGAAAGCTCTTGATGAGTACTATTAACCCTTTGACTTTGAGTCCTGAGAGTGTCTTTCAAGACTGAGTGAGATGTCATATCTTGTCAACACATGGGTAAAACACAAAGTGTGACCAATGAAATGGAAGCTCTTGATGAGTACTGTAAACCTAAGTAAAATCAACTTTTCAGCACATCGGCAAAAACCAAGCAAAAACACGATGAGTGTGCGTGACCATTGCTTTAGAGAGATCGAATGAATCTCATCACGAGGCTTAGTGCAAGTTGGTATTACAAGCCGTAAATCTCGAAACTCTCGCTAGTGAACTGTTCCTGGCACTAGAATCTGATTGGCTACTTCATTTCGGGTTGGGTTCTTCACCAAGCGTCGTCTTAAATCAACAAAACACTGCATTCGTGGAGAAGTGGAATTGGAAAGTCATATAGTCAGATTCTGCTGTGTAGGATGTCCACAGACGCGCAACCGGTAGGTACCACCAATCACAGTTAGCCTTTTTTCGCCGGAATGTAGAATAGCTTTTGGGAGATGATTGTTTTGCTTTGAGCGAGACAAAGCATTTCATTTATTATCCGCCGGACGAAACTTAACTTTGGAGTTCCCAAGTTTTCGTTGCAACCTGTCGTCTGTAACTTGTTCCATTGTATTTTGTCTGTTTAAAGTTTTTAAGGCGGAAAAATCGACGGTTTGGAGCGGTTTTATTTATTGTATAGTTTAGTTGGCAGCTATCACAGAAATATATGCAGTTTTGTGACAACGAATTCGTGTTTGCGGAGCTGGTGACAAGTTTGGTATATTAGCCTCCTGTATCAAGGGTCTTCATTTCGTTCTTTGCTTCAAGTTAATACGAATTGCTTCCCGGCTTTAACGTTTTTCTCGATCAGTTTCAACAAAGAGTTTGATACATGTAAAATGTTTACTTTAATTCATAATAACAAGCGACTACGTCAATCGACGTTATATCTAGAAAAAATATTGCCCACTATTAGTTTGGAATAATTCATAATGTCAGTTTAGTATACAGCTCAAGAGCGAAGTTTGTGTATGGACTGGTGTTTGCTTTTGAAAGATTAGTATTTAATCAGGTACATTTGGAGACCCACAACCAATATTGCACTATTCTTGTATAGTCTGTTTCATCAGATGTACCAGCATGTTTTGCAAAACGGTTTTGGTTGTTATAACTCGTGGTTTTATGTTAACGGCATGTACATACTTCTTAACCTTGTTACTGGCATATAAAGTACCAGGAGTTACACGAAGTTTCGTTTTATAAAACGTAAATTATTTAGCTCACAAGCGGTAAGTTTGAGAGTCAGATGTATTTAAAGCTGCCTGGATTTAACCGGCTAAGACATTGAAAGATTGATTAAATGTCCGAAACAGTGCTAACGGTGAAGTGAAGTGAAGTGACGGTGAATTAACATCTCTTACTTTTTCTTTCCCTGAAAACCAGCTTTACAAGTTTGCCCGCTGTCGGTTTTGGAACAAAACTGTTTTTTTCGTGCTTTTCTTGCAAGGTGAACTTTGGACAGGGCGCGCAAGATTCTAAACAGTTCAAGGTACCTGCTGACACTGTGACAGCCCACCAGTAATTGTTATTCTAATGTTATGCCGCACCAATCTATATATCAACAGGTCTATAAATTTCAATTTGGAGTACTAGAAAAAATTGCTAGTGAGTAAATTCTTATAGTAGCAAAATCCACCCAAAATATCGGCAGCACTGGCAATGAATATATGTGTTGTGTAGCATATTACTTTCAAGTGTAAGTTACTCTCATTACACTCAGTTCAGTAAGCTGATAATCACTTCAATGCATTCCCCGCTCCTCCGTCCATTTCTCAATGGTAATTTTTTGTGACAAGCTTTTGCTGTACACATGCATGATTATGGTGAATTGTGTAGACTGTAAAATGTCTACACTGGTTGATACAGAGTAAAATGAAACTAACTTCATGGGAATATTGCTAGTGAGAAACTTCCTACTAGCAAAAGAATCAATTCTTGGGATTTTCACTGGCATTTTTGCAGTAGCTAGTGGTTAATATTTTGAGACCTGATCAGCCATATCTACTGGCACCTGTGTGACCGTACTGGTCAGATCGGTAGCCAGTGCTACATTGCGGTCATCCGCGGCGGAGAATGCAGATAGCTTGGCTAAGCTAATTGAACCCATTGACTGGATTTAGAGGCCAAATCCTGGTTTGGACGTTGTCCATGTTTGAACATTTTTCTTCAAAATTATCTTTATTGCGGACAATTTATGTTTACTTTCCCGCCTTTCTTCGCACAAAAACAGTCGACGTATTAGTCGGGCTAACTGGAAATATAAGCCAGGACTTAGTGGAAGCAAAGTTTCTTCTCGGGCAACTAAGTAATTTGTTATTTATGTATTAAGTATATATTTAAACGTCCAACAGATTTGTGGGTTTTTCCCTGGGTGTGCCTCTGGGAGAGAGCGCACATTCCGTTTGCATGCAAACAAACCTAACACTTGTGGCCGCTTAGTTCACTGTTCCAGAAGCTCAAGTCAGGTTGTAAAATGTCTTCAGTCGTAGGCCGCCATTTTGCATTGAAAACAGGATTTGACGTCGATTTGATCCATATGTGCTTCTGTACATCCCATAATATCACTTATCCAAGATGGCGGCCGTATGTGAAACGGTTTGATTTGAAACTTTGTCTGATCACTGTTATCCTCTTGCAGGTTGTTGAAGAGAAGACCAAGAGGCGGTCATGCTTCTCACTCAAGAGACTGTTGAAACTCGTTTTATTCATTGCATTCTGTTTTGTAGCTTACGATGTCTATAAACACAAGAGCTATAGAGGTACGTCAGAGCGGACCACTACTTGTTGCAAATTCGACCATGAACTGTGTTCTTTGTTGTTCAGTGGGTGGGTCTGTGCATGATGTCTGCTGCAAACGTGGGTCACACTTTTAAAACAATACGCTGTAAATCTGAATCGTATCGACAATGTCTTTACCCTAGGACTGCATGTAAACCTATGGAACTCTCTCCCGGAATACGTTTTCTCAGGCTTCAGGAAACCCAGTAGCATTCAGTTGCCAAATTTCTGAGCTGTAGAAATCTAGCTGTGAGCTCCCGGCCAAAACTTCACATTACTGAGAAGTGGTCGTATTGCAAAATAATAACAGGGACAGATTAAGCCCCACGCTTTACGTTTCCCGACAAACGGCACGAATAGTTACGCGACCCTAATTCCCTCGCCTTGGCGTTTGCCTAGAATGCCAAACAGTCTTTTCTTTCCCGAGAGTCTGAAGCCCGGGATTCTGCTGTTTTGCAGTCTGAGCAAACAAGATTTTTGGACACGTGAGTTTTCCCGCCGTTTGCCGGAAGACGTTAACCGTGGGCCGTAATTGCCCTAACAATAACCTGCGCCAACAAGTGAAGGGGGGATGGGTTAAGAAAAGGATAGAAAGAGAGGGAAGAGGTTGGAAAGAGAAGTGGAAGGAAGGCAGTGCCCGACTTCTTTCCTTTCCCCTTCCTTTTTATCGCTCATCCCCTCAGTACGGAGTACATTAGCTTTGAAGTGTTCACCATACAAATTATTGTCCATGTGCGTCACTAAATTGACAGTCGGGTTTTTATTTTTATCAAATTTATTGGCTTTTTTGACCGTTGTGAAAGTACATACTCAATGCCAAAAAAATTGTTTGGGCGTGTCCGCTCTTATCTTCGTGGGCGTATGCGGATGCTCTAGATCTCCTGGACGTCACTGAGTGGGTAAATCCAATAACCCCCATACTATGCTCAACATTTCAAATCAACATAACCACCGTAATTTTGGCGATCCCCCCCCCGCCCCCTTCACAAGCCGTAATAAATGGAACCCCCTAATGGTAGTTGGTGGCAATGAAAAATTACTTTTGTTTTTTACAGCAAGTAAGACAGGCAAATACCTCAAGGAAAATGGCATCGAGGACGCGGCAATCGAAGGATATGAACACGTGAAGGGTCTTTGCATCCAGGCCAACAGGTATAGTTCAGGGGGGGCGATAGTCTGCATTAACAGTTCAGCTGTCTAACGGACGTGGAATTGGTAGTCATAGGGCCCAAGGCTGTGATCATGAACTTCTTGATTCGTTTTTTAAATTTTGTTTCACAGTTGGGGGTGGTAGTGGGGGTTATTGGCATGTTCAATTGCTTGGACAGGAGATTGTTGCTCAACTTGGTGTCATAGACGAGACATAAAATCACATCAGTTTTTAAAAAATAATTATTTTATTTTATGTCATTTTATTTATTACAGAGCCCGGATTGTGGTCACGAACTTCTTGATTTATTTTAAATTTGTTTTACTTTGCCACATATTGAATTTAACAAATTTTGACAATATAAAGTTACACCAGTCTTTGGAGAACCAAGGGAATACCAATCTGTAGTCGTTCGTAAATTTCAATCCCTGAATTAGCATTAATCAACCTTCGAGGAACTGGGTCTTGTAATCTTTAACGTTTGTCATAACAGGAAAATTGATGTAAATGTAAAACTTTCACTTACCTAATAATGCGTTGACCGGGGGGTGTCATATTCAGAACTGCATCTTTTTCAAGCGCTTAGTTACTGATCGCGGTGTAATGCTCCGATTTTTTGCAGTTGGGTGCAAGAGAAATATCCTGCTTATTACTCACAGTTCCGAGAATATTATGATCCAGCGGCCGAATTCACGGTTGAAAAATTAACGATAGCGGGGAAATTTGTGGCAGAGAAGACAAAGCCAGCTAGAGACTACCTTAATGAGAAAGTGCCTCAACTTATAGAGAAGGTGATTTGCCTGATTGATCCTCCTCCTCCTTGCTATCCTTTTACCCCTCCGCCTCCCCTTCTCCTCCTAATCCTCCTCCCCCTCCTCCTAACCCTCCTCCTAATCCTCCCTTCCTCCTAATCCTACTCCCCCTCCTCCTAATCCTACTCCCCCTCCTCCTAATCCTCCTCCTGCTAATCCTCCTCCTCCTAATCCTCCTCCCCCTCCCCCTCCTCCTAATCCTCCTCTTCCTCCTCCCCTCCTAATCCTCCTCCCCCTCCTCCTAATCCTCGTCCCCTCCTAATCCTCCCCCCTCCTAATCCTCCTCTCCCTCCCCTCCGAATCCTCCTCCCCCTCCGAATCCTCCTCCCCCTCCTAATCCTCCTCTCCCTCCCCTCCTAACCCTCCTCCCCCTCCTAATCCTCCTCCCCCTCCTAATCCTCCTCCCCTCCTCCTAATCCTCCTCCTCCTGTTGCTCTTCTATCTTACCTGTCTACCTGTTCATTTTATAAATTTGCATCTCTCCTCACAGACACAGACATACACACACACTCACATTCCGCATACACATCTGCATCTGAATCTAATTTTTATTCAGTTGGTAAATCATGGATATCACACCAACACACGCATGCACGCGCCCACACACAGACACACACACAGACACATACACACATGCATACATCTATACATACATACATACATACATACATACATACACACACACACACACACACACACACACACACACACACACACGTACTCGGTGATGAGTTCTCGAATACACCCTGGAGAAATATGGTGTCCTCAGTAGAAATACAGTATCCTCAGCGAGGAAATTACTTGTTTATAACAGGTCGAAAAGGAGCTACCTGGTTACATAGCCATTGTTAAAGATCACCTAAATTACTTATGGGAGAAATACGGTCCAGTAGTTCGCCATTACCTGAACAAGGCCTGGGACTTTATTCAGGAGTATGGACCTATAGTTGTGGCGAGAGTAAAGGAATTTTGCGTGACTGTCGCCAACACGATATACGAACTTGCGCCAGACTTCTTTGCCAAAGTCGCTGCGGGCTTAGAGAAACTGGGTGAAAAGATTTCAGAGAAGTTGCCAGAAGTTCTGGCCATGATCAAGGAGTACGCAGTTATCGCCTTTAACCTTGCTGTCAATCTAATCAACAATGCTGTAGTCGCTATCCAGGAGGCCTTAAACAGGTGAGCTATGTGGATGATGTTAGCATGCGAGCAAGCTCTCTTGGGCTTGGGGATTTGGGGGGAGGAGAGAAAATTGATGACGTCATGGCCAGATTCTCGACGAATCACAGTTTTGCATCGACTTTTTCTATGCACATGTTCAATCTTCTGAGAGACCGTTGCAAGCTCTCTTCTCTCTTCTCCTCCCCCCATCCCAAGAGAGCTTCCTTGTAGGCTTGAGTTTCGTACAAGACGTTCACTACGGTGCACGTGTTAACATCTTTTAAAATGTTTGTTTTAACACTGAAATGTTTTAATGTTTCAGTGGATGTTATATTCATGATTGATGTGATTAGTGTAGTAAATACATGCGCTTTAACCCCTTACACTATACTCCTGGTTGTTTTTGTTCAAGGGTCATTCCCAGAAACATACAAGAAATCTCAAATTATCCACTTGCTCACTCATCCTTCATCCCCACGCACACGTACACGTACACGTACACGCGCACGTACAAGCACATATGCGCACGCGCACATAGCCACACACAGATACGCAGGTATGGCGCGTACAGACACGCGGATAGGTATAGCTACGCACAGACACAGACTTGCACACATACGTACACATAGGCACGTATGGACGAAGAGGTATGCTCGTGCACACGTACACATGTACACCCATACACTCGCACACACACACATACACAAGTACTCACACACACATATACAAGTACACACACATACATACATACATACATACATACATACATACATGGCGCGCTCACATGCATACATGCGCACATGCATGTCTCGTCCTTCTTTCGTATGAGAACACAATGTTCCTTTTATTAATTATTCTGTTGACTGAGTTCGTCTCAACTTTACTGTTTTTGTTCAGTGCTGATATCGATGAAACCGATGCTGCGGTACCACAACCACAAGCAACAGCTGGTGCTGGCAAGTGAGCAATGTTTTTTCCCACCCATGCGCCTAGATTGCTCCTTTTCGAGGCAGGTTATTGGTTGGCTGAACCGAACATGACTTGTTTCAGAAACTCACGAGCAGAAAATTACTGAGTCCACTACCAACAGCTATCAGTGTGTGCTTTCTACAGCTTCAAGAGTTTATGGAGTATTTTTCCTTCTGTTATGCAATCTTTATTACAGATGATTTTAAGCTTGAATATGGTTTTTATATGCATCTCGATAAGTTTAGACTGTGGGTTCATTTTCTCTACACACTGAAGTGAAATTAGCGCCGACTAAAATCAGTGAAAAAAATCACTAACTTAGGTGGGATTTGAACACACGATTTTTAGTCGACGTTGGTCTCACTTCTGTGCGTAATTCCTCGAAGATGATTGATACTCGGGGAGGGATCGAGGACAGAGCACCAAGAGGACCACGGGCGAGCTTGTATTGCAACAGTATTAGTAGAGTGGACACTTTCCATTTGTCAGGTCTGGTTGGCCCAAGAGAGCTCGTTCTGGCCACTGTTTATAAGAAGGTCAGTGCGCGCACGAGCACTTTTTCCCGCCAAGACTCACCACATTCGCGCATCGGAACGAGAGAACCAAGGTACTGCGCAGAGCAGTTCTGTTTCATTGGCCTGAACCAGTTCCTATAGCTGTCGCTTTCCATTTGAAAACTTGACCGGTCGGGCCGGCCAGAACCGACAAATGGAAAGCCCTGTACCAATGGAAAGCTTCACTGGGAGACGGCAGTAACATATAATATACAATTTTGAATTTAAAGTTTGAATGTGTGGAGAATAATTTATTGACTGAGTTTTCATCAAATTTTGTGCAGCACGAGAGTGATTATTCAGCTGTAGTGTTAGTCGCAATGTTCGCTCTTAAGCACCAGACACGCACTAATCTCAAAGAACTTCAAGTGTTTCTATTCCTTCCTTATCTTCCCTTTTATCCAGTGTGGATGAATGGCTGACTCGGCGAAACAGTCGATTTCTTCGTTGACTCGATCGTAAAATCTATTATTAAAGAAAATGTTGTAAGGGACCATAGTCTGCGGCTTATGGAGTTCTTGGTTACAGACAGTTTGGTGCTCGGGTGAGTCATTATGGTAGTAAGGCAGGTTTTTAACTGCACTGTACTGTACTAATTCTCAAGTTCTGCTTTTGGCATTTAAAAGAGCAGCACGTCACTTATCTGATTTGTAAATTTACTACAAAATGAATAAAGATTTATCACATTGTGGTAGTGCACTCGTATCTGAATGGAATCAGCTAACATAGTACTTGTATCGTATGTGGTTCAGTTACTGAAAACATTATTGTGTAGTTCACTATCCGAATCCCTATAACATTTTGTGATGATTTTATCAGGTTATAACTCCAACGATAGTTGTATACTTCCCTTACTCGTGAGAGAAATTAGGAACACTTGAAAGTAAAATTCGTGTACTGTAGCCTGTATTTATTCCATTGACTGAATTTTATGACGCATCAGTTCCCAGCATTTTATTGGGTGATTCCGTGTGTATGACAAGGTATCGCACGAGCCAGTCCCTTAAACTGCAAGATAATTTCTTCATTCGCCAGAAATCAGTCGAGAAACAGAATCCCGTTTCTGGACTGATTTCTGGTGAAAGAATTTAAGGGACTGTTTTGCAGTCTACCAACCCCGTAGCCCAGGGGCAGCCTGAGAAATTGAAGTAAACATTACATGCATTTCGCTGGGGTTTCACTGGATGGGTTTTATTGCAGATAGAATACAAGAGTGAACTACTCTAGAATAGGTGCACGTGAACGATAAAAACGAAGAAAAAGATGAAGAACCTACCTAAAACGACTTGTAGTGGTGGCTTTGACACTTTTTTCACCAAGAAATGAACCCAATTTACTCGATATCTTTCTAGAGTTCGCATTCGTTAGACCCATTGATCGTCATCTTAGGCGTTGTTTACATGATACCGGATCAAGTTTCATTCCGGAACGAGTTCATGCCAGTTCCACTCTGAAACCCTATATTCGTTTACGTGATTCTTTTAAAAATCTCATTCCAGAACGACTCATTCTAGAATGAATTCATCCCGGTAGCTGTACCGGATCGAAATTTTCGTTCCGGGACGAAATCTGACCACAGTTTGTATCGGTATCGTGTAAAGCTGGGACGAGTTCATTCCGGTACGAAGATGAGTGATTTGATTGGAAAACTTGATTTCGATCTGCGTTGTTTTCTCAATCCTGGTGAGCAGTTTCATTCTGGTAGGAATCTCTTCCATGTATTAAAAACGTGGTAGGAAAATCGTATTTCGTTCCGGAACGAACTCACACGGGTACGTATCATATAAACACCGCCTTTATTAATAGCTTCGTATTAACGGGACATTGAAGTAAACAAACAGTTTGTTGCTTAGCAAAATCAGATCCCCGTTGCATGCATTACTACTTATGTCAAGGGGTTTTAATTTCATGGAAATGTTTGTCGCAGAACAAACAAAATATTGGTATTGTCTATATCGTAATGTCACAAAAAGATAAAACTGAAAATAATTCGCATACGTTGGGATTTTGGCCGATTTTTTTCCACAAAATATATATTGTCCACAGGAAACTATGAAACGATATTTTAAAATCCTCGTATTATTTATTATTGCACTGAACTGTGTAGCTGTATTCAGTATTGCTTTCTATAAAATGCATTGCAAAGAAAAACGCTTCACACTTTTGTGCGCTCCTCTTTATTGAACAAACGTTGCATGTTTTTCTCTCTCTTAGTCGTACTGAATGCCTTATTGCGTGTTAAAGCCTAGAATTCTAATTCCAGATGTGGACGTCCTCAACCAGACCGATTTTCTCTCTGTCCAGTTAAAAAACACTTCCATTAAATTATAATCCCCTGACATAACTTCTAATGCGCGCGAAACATGGGCACTGATATTCTTTGGAATCCGTTTTTTTATGCAGTGACCCGTTAAACGTACTGCAGATAATTTCCTTGTGTAGTCTGGCTTGTACTTGATCAAGTCCCAGAATCTGGTCGAAGAATTCAACTCTTGATTCATTCAAAAACAGCGTTTTGTTTTTATTAACAAACTGTTCAAATGCATCAATTGTGCTGACTAGTACCCAGTTGTTTCTAATAATTTATTTCGGTAACTTGGCCGAGAAGACATGGGACAAAAGGGAGTACTAGGCGCGCGTGGGATTACGGTCAGTGACAGTGATAGAGCGGCAGAAATCATTCCTTCGCTGTTCCAGTTTCAAGTATCATTAAAGTTCTTTCAAAGTTATCGTGAGGCGACGAGCATTCTTTAGTAGCAAACGGTAACGATAGTTGACACGCACTTTGTGTTATGGTTCGACGGCTATAAATTTATTGACGACTCGATTGCTGCCACGCGGGAGCTGGAATTAAGTGGAAGACACTATGGCCATGGATTCGCTGAATGGTAAGCCGTATTTTCTTCATTATTGAGTAATTGAGAAACAATTGTACTATCCCTGAGGGTGTTTGGTCTCATTGTTCAGCTTTGTGCTCAAAATGTGTGCAAAGTGGCCGAAAGATAAAATATTTATACATTTACAAGCACGATAAATAAAACTAAATTATTACGATTGTTTGATAGCCAAGATGGCGGACCAATCCAAGATCTTTGTCGTTAAAACTTTAGGTACAATATTTTCACTTCTAATGCCGTTAACTAAATCATGAATTGCTTTAGGAACTTCGGGATTGAAGTGTTTAAAAGAAGATACCAAAATGCTGCTGTTTTCAAAGTAGCGTCTAATAAGAATAGCAACAATTTTGTGTTTTGCGAGTGACTTATTCATCCAGCAAAACTCAGTCGTGTGTAGCTGAACGGCCAGTTGTGAAATAAGCGTTACGACATACAATAAAATCCAGCATATAAGTCATAGGCTTATACGAGTTCTTAAGGGTTCTTTTGGACTTACTGCAAGACAAATGCTGGCACAGAGGATCGTCAGTAAAGAAATTTACGGATCCGAAATGCTTGGGATCCTTCCCAGAAACAAAATAAACAAGTTTAATGCCCTTGGGGGAAGGCCTATCCGACCACCGAATGTTTCCAGACAGGTGGGTTATATATATACCTCTTATTAGCCGAGTGCGAGGTCCGTACGGTAAGTTATGGACCGAGTTTTTTCCTTCCTTTTATG
>JANVCK010299705.1:0-22916 GCA_026546655.1 Epizoanthus illoricatus
AACATTCCAGAGAGTACGTAGTGTTATGAGCATAGGTAAATGTGCCATTACATGCTACAGAAGTTGTTGTTAAGAACACTTTTTATTTGAAGAAAATCGGATAAAAGGTAAGAAAATGGCATAAGTTTCAAGCTAAATGTAGATTTGTGAATTCAAAACTATTGAGCCACCTTAAGAACATTCTAATCTACATCAGGCTGAGGATAAGTAAGGAACTTTTATTTTTATAGAAAATGTAAAGAATCACCACCCATTCTCTAAAGCAACTTTACATAAGTTATATCAGTGTTCATCGGTTCTTTACTGAAGAAAAATGTAGAGAAATAGCAGTAATATCTGAGCCCTATTTCACGCTTACATGTATAACTACATCAAGTCTTGCATATATGCATACACATACATGCTAAGAAATGACAAAAAAAATATAAGAACATTTTTAAGAATATTTGAGGCTGAAATCCTAAAAATAATAAGAACGTTCAGCCTCATCCCAAAAAATAGACGTTCTTATAAAAAAAAAGAGTGTATACGTTCAGAGGTTAAAGTTAAGATATTGTACTTGTGGGAATGAAAACACTATACTGAACAAATCTACTGTGACTGTTTTCAGCATATTAGAAAGTACGGTTCCGGCTTTCTAAATTCTGATGGAGGTGTACTCTTGGCAGGAGTCCTCGACAATGGTAAGACATCTAGGTTTTTGAAAGGAGACACGATTTCTGAGTTGCTGAAGTATATTTAGAGAGATTTAGCACCACCGCACGTATACATGAAACGGCAAAGGTGAAGGCGAAAGTTTTGCTGTTGTTTCTACGAAGTATTATAAATAATTCTCGTTATGAAAATAAGGGGAAAATATCTCAAATAAACAACAAAAGCGAATATGCTTACCTTCACCTACAAACGGCAAACACGGGAACTGTGGTCACGTGGTCATATTTGACGTTCGCAAAAGCCCATACAAAATCCCTATAAAATTGGAAGAAAAGGTCTTTTGACCAAATATAAGCCCATGAGTTTATTACTTACGTACTTCATAGTTACTGGCTTGCTTGCTTGCTTACTTCTTACTTGCTTACTTACTTACTTACTTACCAAAGTCGTACCGGGCGGTCCGAGTTCACAGTGGTCTCATGTAATCAGTTGTTACTTTTATACCGGTCTCAGTTAATAACTCCAATTTCGGTCTCAGTTCGTACCGGTCTCATGTAATGATCGACTTAGCTACCATCCACGCAGATAAACGTTCTTGTTTGAAACGCAATTTTATATTTTCCGTTTTACCGTCAACATGAAGACGATGTCAATTTCACCGAGAACGGAACTGATGTTTTCACTGTTTTGATAACGGCTTTTAGAGTGGCTTAGCAATGTTAAAAACACGGAACTAGTGTATATCAAAAGGAAGAGGGTTTGTATATAACAGATGAAGAACTGTGAACGGTCTATTACCACCCTAAGGAATATTTACACATAGTTTTGTGATCTTATTTTACTCACGTTTGAGTGCTGACTGTTTGCTTATTTTCCATGCAGGTACGGTGAGGGGCATTTCAGCTAATAATAACCTGAAGCGGTTAATGATTTCCACCATTGATGGAGAATTTGCCAAGTTCCTCCCGAAAGTACATCCAGGAATGTATAGGTAAGATTAAGAATGGCTAGTAGAACTAGCCATCTACATGTGAATGCACTAACTTCCCACGGAAGTTAGGTACGTGGACCATAAGATCATATCATTCGAACAAACCTAGCTCCCTATGGAGTCTTCTGTAGCTCGGTGGTAGAGCATCTGTTCGGTGTTTAGAAGGTTTTTTGTTAATCTGGAAATTTCTTTACTGGTAAATAATACTTCATGTCGTAGTAGAACTAGGATTCTAGTTAGGTAATTACCCAATCCTCGTGGCCAATTAAGAAATAGAAAACATTTCCCCGTTTTCCATCGAATTGTGGTAACACGAATGCAAGTTTGGGAGAACAAGAAATAGCTGTGGGAATGAAAAAACGAGGATCCATAACTTATCGTACGGACCGAGCAAACGAGGCTAATAAGATGTTTATAATATGGCTTTGTTGCATTTTAACTTAATCAAACCGGATCAAAACTTGAAAAAGTAAACAAATGACAGCCGCTCGAGAGCGAGAGGTCTGTACGGCAACTTATGGACCCGAAATTAACCAATCACAGCGCGCGAAATTAGTCAGCCATATAATAAGTTCTAAATATTCCATGTGCTGATTAATGCAAAATCGAATTAAATTTTCTTGTTGCACTCGATAATTGCTGCATACAATCAATGACTGTACCCCTTATTTCCAGTAATTTCAGAATTTTAGAGTATATCAGTTGTATTGCGCTATGCTATAATTAAATTATATTTTGTTTTTTACCTCTCAAGCGTAAATTTCGTCCCCGTAGCCTTCCCGCAGCGAAACTACAGAGGAATGTGGCGGGACTTTATTAAAGATGTGTTCGTTGTCGAAATCAACGTAAAGAAGGGCGTTGATAGTGAAATCTACGAAGATGGCCGCCATAATGTGAGTGAGAACAAAACATAAATATTCCAGATATTTCACTGTTCATAGCAAGAATCTTAAGTAAATATTTTTACAAGTTGTCAGCAGGAGTATGAACTAAACATTTGAATCCACTAGCAAATGTTTGCTACTAAAATTTTTTTTAACTAGCACAAACATAAATCAGTTGAAATTTTTTCAAGTAGCTATATTTTTCTCTCTAACTTCGAATGTTTGATCATTGGAGAATTCACAGCACGTTTACTCCATATTTTTTTCGCAACTTCTGTCTGCCTTCAATTATAGTTTGTATCCTAGGTCAACTGCTAAATCTTTCTGCTAGTTGAGCACAATGTGTATCTACGCCAGTTAAGGTTGGTATTGCACATCACGAAACTGGAGCATGTAAGTCCAAGTCAACAGAAATGACGCAGCGTAATTAACAAACATTGCGCATACTCCGCTACATAAAACTGCTGACCAGTGCGGACTAGTGGTCCGCTAATCAGTGCGCTACGATTCAAATGTATTGCCGAGAAGACCTTGCTAACTGTCACGATATTCACCAAGAATTCTTCAAGATTCTTGCTTACATTTGTGATGGAGAAGTTCCTACTCGCAAATGTTTACTAGTGGATGTTTCTCGGTCTCGCAAAACTCAACATGCTGCTCGCAATTTGCAAGTTGCGAGTGGTTATTTCAAGCCCTACAGTTACAAGTGTATTCCATGTTGGACTCAGGTGTGGGTGTTTGTCATGTCATTAGTGCAAGGAGTTGAGGCATCTAAGGTAGTGGTTTCAATTTTACCTATCAACACAGTTCCTAGCCTGTTTGAAAGAGCAAACAAAGACCTTAAAAACCGCGGTACGGTTTCTTTAATTAACGCTTTGTTATTACGTTGTCATTTCTCAAAGTTATAGTAGTGGTTGATTAACTTAATTATTTCACAAACTATAGTTAAAACTTTGCAAAACTCTGGCACGGTTTTCAAGTTCATTCTTTGCTCTTTCAGCAGGACAGGAGCCGTGTTGATAGGTTAAATACTTTTTGAGCTTAGACGCCATCTTCGAGAATTGTTCTTTCTGAAACTGCGAGCTCTTGTAAACCGTGATTAGATACAATATATAAAAACTGTGTTTTTTGGATTCAGAATATATTAGGCTTTCAGAAAATATATACTTTTATTGGGGTTAATTGAAACCCTGGTGCGCTACTAAAGAAAACCCACTGTGTGCCGAAACCTATCCTGATATCTTAAGCCAACTCGTCTCATATCCTACGCATGTTGGTGGAATACCTTATTGATGTAACAAATAGATATAACAATTACATACATCAATAGATGCACAAATTATTTGTTGATGTATTGTAGGTGTATGTTAGGAGGGAAGCCTCCGTCGAGGGACCCTTGCCGCCGATGAAAATCAAGGATCTAGTGATCCAGAAATATACAAAGGTGAGTTGACAGTGACAGACCGTTGTGCAGGATGTTACATGTGTAATATTGTTATTCGAATTCGAATAATATTATCCAATGAGCAGCTGCACCAGGTGAAGATCGAAAGCAATTTTTAATTCAGTTTTCTTAACTATATCTAACCAAGAAGTGCTTTTTAACTTAAGTAAATTTACTGATTACAGACCAATCAAACCTATTTATTGTACTACACCAAAATCGATAAACTAAGTAATTTGATGGATTGATTGGTCGATATGGATTGATCAGATGTCGTATGAAGACTGGATGCGGCCATCTTGGAATTTCAGCCTGTCCGTTAATTGTCTTAAAGATTTTGCTAACGCCAGGAAATTGTCAAAATTGAGTAAGAGTTAATTGTTAAATCTTTAAATACGCTATAACGTACGAGAATTAAATACTGGACAATTTGAACACACACAGCAGCAGACACGTTCTTTTTGGCCTGCGGCGTGCATGTCAGTGTATGCGCACTGAGGCAAATTCGCGATATGTGGACTGGACGTGGACGTTGGCGTGAAGATTCACCCAGAGTCCTTTGGTCCACGCCGCAGGCCAAAAAGAACGTGGGCTCTGGGAACGAGATGTAAAGAATCCTAAGACGTAACATTTCTAAACATTTCTTTCTTGATCTATCACTCAAGTGGTAGTTGTTATGTAGACGGATAGGAGCCTGGACAAAACATTTTAAGATAATATTTAGGAAAAGTTAGAAATATTTCCGGTATTAGTCAGTTGGGATTTTCAAAATTTAAGTCAGAAAATGTCAACTAGAAACATATGGCGGCCGTTTTTATAATTTAGTAACGAGAAACAACTTCTTGGAAAAGTTCAGTTTAATTTCCTCAACTCCGGTTAAGGTTTTCAGCCGGAGAAACTAGAAGTTTCAAAACATTTCCCCTGCTATTAAACGTAAGTGCTTTCAGTCTCCGCATTCCATGTTGCGCGAGCCCGGTCACGCTCTCCGTCAGCTTACGTTCTTTTACATCCAGCAAAAGCGAGTGGTGATGAGGGAGAGTTTAAGCCCCATACTGCAAGTTAATAATGACGGAGATACGAATGTTAGATTGCTCAAATTAATTTTCGCTACTTAATGAAAGTAAGGAAGATTCTTAGGCTCGGTTTGCAGCCGCAGTTCTGTGATGAGCCCGCAGCTCATAGAGAATCCTGGTTGTCTTACGTTTACTGATTTATTGTTATGTTGTTTTTGGCGTAGATTCTCCGAGCAGAGCGAGAGAAGGAATTGGAAAATAGAACGACTGCTGACCACTCGGTTATTGTGATTCCAGACACTACCCATGAAGACAGCGCTGTCTTTCACTCTGCTGGACCGTCACCTAAGCGCGACTCAGCGCAAACAGAAGCTGTCAATGCGAAGAGAGCCAGACTGGGCATTAGTCCCATCAGATTTAATTAGCATGTTTGATGCAAACGTTTCGGCCCTCCTCGCGGTCAGGTCAACCCCGCCGGACGATAGAATTATTTTCCAGCAAAATTGTTGAAATAAAGCAAATTAACATCACCAGTAAATATACTCAATTTAAGAGCTATGGTATACAGAGACACTGTTATGCGTTCCCAAGAACGTTTATTATAATTGATGTTTATTATCATATTTTGCACCCATAACAATTGTGTGAAAAAAATAATATTGCTGAAAAGGAGGCTGTACGAAGTTTATATTGTAAATAATGACCATTAAAGTCCAAGTTTTGGTTGTGTTGCTTATTTATATTGGGCCATCAAATATACTAAAATGGATAGTCGTTTTCGTCTTGACAAATGCCTTAAACATGCATTTCTGGTACGTATGATTTTGTGTCTTGAAGCATTTTCTGGAATAACTTTCAATGTTTCATACAGACCCCAGCGCGCCTAGTATAGCCCACTAATTCTGGGGTTTTTTTGGTTCTTGCTATTTTACTATTTTCGATTAGTTTAAAATATATATCAATTGTTATTCCGCTGAAGCAAGCTTTCTTATTGAATCATTCATTTTGATAAAAAGCAAACCATTAAAGACATAGAATAATTGATACCTGTAAAGCACAACATCACAGTTAGTTCAATTTAGCCCCAAGCAATTGTAGGGCTTTGTTGATAATCTCAAGAAATATTTCTTTGAACACTAATTTATCGGACAGGAACTTTCGTATTGACAAAAGAAAATGTACAGCGTGTATTCCTTGTAAGATATGTAATCACGTGACATTCCAATCCATAAAACTGGGTAAAATTGCAACTAAAACAGAACGTTTACAACCCAAAGGCTATTGTAAGTGATTACTCACACCTCATTGAAATCAGGTTTTGTTGTTGGGGACAGAATGTTTAAATAAAGTTTTACCATACCATCAATGTAGAATCGGCGGACTTAAAGCCTAGTTCATAGCAGTAACTGGCGCTTGGAAACTGTTTTCAAACTTAAAGAAGATGTTTGATGTTTTTGATTAGCACTCGGACTCCCTAGGTTGTACTTCAAGTCCACCGCATACAAGGCACTAGTTTGCCCACAAATGGAATACTGTTCTTCAGTCTGGGACCCTAACGATAAGTCAGACATTGCCACGCTCGAAAGAGTTCAAAGACGGGCTGCAAGATTCGCCACCGAATATCACCAAAGGGACTCAAGCGTGACGGCGATGATAATTAAATTAGGATGACAAAGTTTGGTAGAGCAGTGTCACGGCTAACCCTTGTGTACAAACTAGTGCACAATCTCGTAGACATTAACACCAACATCACACCATTGAAGCCTGTCACCAGCAACACTCGCTGATCCTCACGGTTTACTTTCCAAAACCTCCAATCCAACAAAAACTGTTATAGATCCTCTTTGTTTACTCGCGCTGTCCCAGAATGGAACTCCCTCAATCTGTACGCTGTACCAATTCCTTGAACTCTTTTAAATCAGAACTAAGCAACTTAAACTTATCCGAATTTAATCAGCTCAAGCCACTACTATGACTGACTGACTCTGCACTAACTATGCGTTTAGCCCCTTATGGAGGCTGCATAGAAACTTATTTAGATTAGAAGATGCCCTATTTTTTCTCGACTCCAACAAAATCATTAAGGCCCAAACAATTCCATACCCGCAAGTTCCATACCCGATTAGCTCAAGATTTTATCAAAAGAAAAAGTCGCAAAGAAAACATTCCTCCACCCTCCCTCCCACGATATTAAATGGTCCATCCCTTAAAAGTGGCTTACAGCTCCTGTTGATTTGTATACTCATATTGTTTGAATTTAAACACAAAGTTATACTATTCGGTTATTAGACAAACGGCAGTTGGTGATTTACCCGCAGCCAGAAGAAAACTGTATTGGTCTTGGAGATGATCTGACTTATATTCTGTGCATAATATCGTTACTCTGTTGCAGTAAGAAGATCAATATTTCTCATGTGGCGTTATTTCAAGATCTTCCAAATGGTGCACCACCATCAGGTAAAGCAAACTCATTTCGGACTGAGGAATCACCCCGTCTGACGCCGGAATCACAGACTGCCCGAACATCCTTCAATACAAGAAATCCGCTACTGCTGCGAGCATAGTTTGTAGATAATTAAGTAACTAATCTCTAAAGTCGAGTTACAAGTTCTGGTAATGTTGTATTCTGTTTGAAAATTCACTAGCAGATCGGCGGACAAATACAGACTAACTGAATAGGAAACACAATACACATGAAACTCATGTTGAAAATGAAATGAATTTATTTATATATTTATTTGTACTCACCAGTAGCAAACTTCAAAATATATACAGCTAGTAGTAGGCTGAGCTGCAAACGACTCCATTCACGAGTACATTTTGTAGACTGGTATAAATTCCACCGGTTTTCGAACCGATTTTATACGGCAGCTTACATCCAGGAGCACATCTCAGTGACGCTCCCTGGTAAATTTCTCACGATTCTCTTCTCTGTTTTGCTTACACCAAGGGATATTTTCCGAAACAGATTAATCGAATCCCCTCTACTTGTTCCAAGGTCGCTTGCTCGGTTGTTGATATACTTGTTATTAAGTTTGGTCATTCAGTCTAATAGTAGTAGCGATGAATCGCCCTGCTCTCAAATAAACTCAAAATGTTTGCCACGCTGTCGCAAGTACGGAACTTTCAAGAAATTCCCGAGTTCCATGTTGTAGAGGACACTTCTAAGAGTTCGAGTCAGTTCTGAAACCCTAAAATCCACGGCAGTGAAATGTGAAGACGGAGTGAACTTGTGTTCTTACGCCCAGCAACAAATCGTTAAATATACCATGATTCACCGCAGGTACCGTGTGCAAGATTCTTGCACATTCTGACGTCACACAATCCAGCCTGTAACAGGGTCATTTGTCGGGGGCTTTAGCACGTGGATGGTCCTGGGAACGAGGTTCCAAAGAAGGTATTGACTGATTGCGATATTCCCAGAATTGCCCTTGGTCGTATATTTTATGTTTTCAAATAGAAGCTTTCTTGGATTAGGTGTATATGACAATATCTTTAATAACAAGCGTTTTTCCCCTCTGTTTGTTTAGTTAGAACTAACAAACAAAGAAAAAAACGCAAAACATTGATATTCCGATAGTCCTACTTGGGATGTCGTTTTCTATGTATCATACTAAAATTTCGCTAGTGTAACCTGAACCATTGTTTCCACTCTCAAAAACACAGTGTCTCTTGAACTTTCTAGCTCAATTAAAGGAAGTTTCGTAGGATTTTGGAAGTTTGACGTACATAGAACAAATACATTTTTATTGTCATTTATCTTTCTATCTGTATTTTCTCACAAAATACATATTTGTTTGTTACGTTTATACAAAGAACAAACTGGGTAAATAAATAAATAATTTAATTAATTAAGTAACTTTGAACAAAAATACAAACGTTTTCACGCTTTTCCTTGTTCATCAGCTGTCACTTTCAGTGATAGTTTCCTTTCTAGTCCGGATTCTGACAAAACGTTTTTGTCGAACGATTTCCTCAGAAAGTAAACCTGTTTCGGCCATACTTTTGAAAGAAGTTTTGTTAATTACCAGAGTATATAAATTCACATAACGATGACTCTTAAATATGCACCTAGATTTAGGAATTTTTATTGTCAACTTGAAAATATCAAAGGCTCCTTGACCTCCTTTTAAAAGATTCAGTTGTTTGGTAAACTTGCAGCCGGTTATTAACTAATATAATATAAAGGAATCATTTTTCTTATTTTTAGCTAACTCAGTCCTTTGAAAATTTTGAGAAATATCAGATTGGCTTCCTAACATAGTTGATATATATAAAATTGAGTGAGTTTCAATAAAATGAAACACTTAAAAATATTTATGTATTTATAGATTACTATCTACTGCTTTTCGACCCGGTATCGATAATCCAATTTTTGTTCAGCCTCCTATTATTTTCCACGGGAAGTACAAATCCAATCTTTATTTACTCAAGCAAATTGCTTTTATCCAAATATCGGACATTTTGAACACATGTAAACAAATGCTTGTTATTTCTTTTCATACATTTTTGAGTACCAGTCGAGAACAGGTAGTTTTTGTGGTTGCATGTTTTCAAAATGAACAATTCATCGCAAACTGCTTTTTGTGGAGGGAAGCTAAGTGTATTTACATTTACAAACGACCTTCATATTCTTACATCCGTGCTACACTCGATGTCTGCCACGACAGCAATAATTGGGAATGCTCTTTTCCTTCTTACTATGTGGAAAACACCGACTTTACGATCGCCGTCTAACATTTTACTCTCGGGTCTCGCGTTCGCTGATTTCTGCACTGGTTTGTTTGTTCAGCTATCTTATGTTATCATCAGGGTCTTGCGATTTCGTGGAATAAACGAACTGTGCAGAAATAAGATAGTAGTTCACGTATTTCTGCTGTTGAGTATATTCTTTGGAGTTGGGAATTTTCTTACTTTACTCGCAATCAGCATTGAACGACTTCTCGCTCTCCAGCTTCATCTTCGCTATCAGGAACTTATCACCAAGAAGAAAACTGTGATGGTCTTGGTAACGATTTGGGTTACATCCTTTGTTTTTCTGATTTTGTGTATCTACAAAACATCGCTAGCTGTTTACTGTGCTACAGCTGTGGGTTTATTCCTCATGTGCGTTATGGTGTGGTGTTATCTCAAGATCTTCCAAATTGTGCGCCACCATCAGGTCCAGATACAGGCGCAAGCAAATTCGTTCCAGTCTGATGAATCACAGACTGTTCCGAACCTTCTGCAGTACAAGAAATCAGTGAGAACGATGATAGTCATTGTTGGGGTTTTTCTCGTAACTTATTTTCCGTGTTATGTCTGGATGATAATTGAGACACACACAGAAAAGACTAGTTCCGTTTATCTTGTAAGTGAGTTTATGAGTGTTCTTCTCTATCTAAGCTCCGCTTTGAATCCATTTTTGTACTATTTGCGTGTAACAGAAATGCGTCTGGCTGTTAAACACATTTTTAGACTTGACAGTAGACATTCGTCTTCTTCAAGAGGTTAATGTAAGATCGTGAAGAAACTAGGCTGTAAAGATTGGTTCAGAACAGAATACCTGTTTGTAGTTTAGATGCACCCAAGCAGATTAGGATGTAGGTGAATGGGACATTGATCGAGTTAACTGCCCTAAAAGCTTTGTCTCAGTGCATGTCAAAAATGTTATATCTGAACTCAAGCAAAATCTTTGTTGGTCATGCTGGGAAGAATGTTATAAATATATAGACTGGTAATTTTAAATTACAGATCTCTTATCAAAGAGAGGACAACTGTACCGATTAAATAAAATTGAAATTCAGTAAGGGAAATTCGTTCATTAAACATATCTATTTATATAAATTGGCCCCATCCTAATTGATGTTTATATGCGGAATGTTAAATATAACAGAAAGTAGCTGGTTATTTACACCAATCGAGAAACCAATTTTGAATCGTAATTTGGCTTGACACTAATTAATTTTCTTGGGAACTAAAGATCCAGAATGTATTTACTCAACCAAATTAGTTTCAGAAAAATTCTTTGTTTGCGTTCGCAGCAACTGTGTTCTTTTTATCATTGAGAGCTATAATCTAAGAGATAATCCAAAACTAAAACCATCTAAAACTATACTGAACTAAGAGATTCAAACAAACTTCAGCTATTAATTATAAAACCTAGAAAGACTACCTGAAGCAAAGTTTTGGGTATACAGTGGTACCGTTTTGTGGAATGATCTTCTAGAATATCTCAAATCAAGTAACTCCAGTCTGGGGATGTTTTAAAAGAAGCTAAAAGGACATCTTTCTTTATTTGGGCTCCCACACGGCAATCATGTAAACCAGTGTATCTTTTGATAACCTTTATTATGTACTTTACTGATGATTTTCCGTGTTTAAAAAAGCTAAATGGGACAAACCAATTGTCGGTTGAAGCTTTTGACTACATAAAAACAAACGCTTGCAGTATCTTATGCTATTCGGCATAAGTTGCGGACGACAACTGTGTTGTTGTTATTAAAATAAACAATTCATTTCATTGAAAGTTCCTCTAGTTTCATGTCTTTACCAGCTGTAAATTATCGTGACAATATTTGCTACAATTAAAGAACAAATCAAGAATATACAGCAAATCAACGCATGGAACTGGCTGTATGGTTGTCACAAGCACAAGAAACGTCAAAACTCACCATCGTTTCGAATCTTCTGTGATTCTTTTTTACCTCCTTATTTGGAGAGCTGTCACACTGGTTCGTAGTCAGCAGGAGTCACTTTCGTTCGTCGTTTCCTTTCAAGATTGACAAGTCAAGTTACTGGTGGAAATGTTTCTGTTAAAGGATTATAATTTAGATGTAGAGGAAATGTCTTTCGGTTTGGCCTTTTCATTTTATTCTACTAAACGTTAAAATAGTTAGTTTTAAAGACACGATGTTCAAAAGAACGTGAAAAAGGCTCTTTAACCTCTTTGAGATAACAAAGCTATTGAACATTATTAAATATAAACTTCTATTTATTGAATTTCTAGCGTCTTGATTGGTTCCACAACTGATATTTAGTAACGTATATAACCATCAATTATATTTTATATACAAAACAGCTGTTTCCAAAGACGGAAGTAAACATTTTAATTCTGCTTGGTTTTACATTAACTTTCAGTCGCTTAGTTACCTGAAATTAGAAAGAAAAAAAAGAATATTTAGTCTTGATATTTACTAAAACAGTTATTCCGCTCGTATGGCGTGTTGGATAAGAGATGATTCTAGCCAATTCATTGCTGCGTTCCTCTTTTGACTATTTATCATCTCATATCCAACTCGTCTTCGTGGAATAATTGTTTTAAACTGAAACACATTAAATGTGTCGAAGTTATATATTGGCTTTTCGACCTTGGGAGATATTGACATGATTAGATAACAGCAAGCAGTTGATTATTACCCACATCGAGAAACCAATTACGAATCGTAATTCGAGCTGAGACTAATTACATATCTTGTCGGGAACAAAGTATCTGGAATGGATTTACTCACGCAAATTGGTTTCCCTCTCTATGTTGGAAGCAAACCTCCAAACTTTACCAATCTGATTGTTAAACGTTTTGACCACTAAAAAAACAAACGCTTAACTTCGAGTTACTCGATACAAGGTGGGGACAAAAAGCTTTGTGGTTTCTCACGGCAAAATGAACAATTCATCGGGAACTACTCATTTTGCAAACAAAATTCATATTTTTACATCCGTACTGCACTCAATGTCTGCCATAACTGCAATAATTGGAAACGCACTTTTTCTACTCGCCATGTGGAGAACACCATCTTTGCGTTCGCCTTCGAACTTTCTTCTATCGGGTCTCTCGTTCGCTGATTTCTGCACCGGGTTGCTTGTTCAACCGTTATATGTTGCCAAAATGGTCTTGGAATATCATGGCTTCATGATCGATCAGAACCCTACAAAGACAGTGGTGAAAGTATTTCAATCATTGTATAGCTTCTTTTTAGTTGGAAGTTTTCTTACTTTAATCGTAATTAGTACGGAAAGACTTCTTGCTCTTCGACTTCATCTTCGTTATCGGGAACTTGTCAAAAGGAATTGTCAAAAATCTACATGAGGAAAACAGATCTAGACATGTGGAGGGGTGAGGCATATTTATACATTCATGGTTTGACAAAAAAATTCAGTAGTTGATTCATTTATGGACTTTTTTAAACACGTATGAATGAAAACTGACCATGAAATAGAAACTAGAACACAACATTGTAGTCAGTTATAGTTGCAATTTAGTTTCCCGCTTGTTGAGAACATCCAATATTTACATGGAATATAATGACAATAATCAAAGAGTCGAACACCAAGCAGATGGTTATTTATCAATATCTACAGAGCATTTGTAATAAGTGCTTTGAATATCAGTTCAAATTAGCCTCCGCGCACAGTCGGTTGTCTATCCATACTGCATCAATTTAATTGAAAATCCCTTTAATCTTTTGGACAACAAACAGATGCTTATTGTCTCAGGAAGTAAAGATCACTTTTTACACATTTTATTTGCTCAAGAAAACCGATAATAAAAAAGTTTTGTTTGCGTTATGGGTAACGTTGATATTATTATTATATCGCCAAATCGAATCTTTTTTCTGATTATAAAACCTGACCACAAAGACTTTCATTAATCGTAGAAAGAACTGTGTTTTTCTGGTCGCAAGATGAACAGTTCATCCCAAACAAGTCCTTGTGGTGGAAATCTGCGTATATTTACTTTCACAAACAACAGTTATATTCTCACATCCGTGCTACACTCTGTGTCTGCCATGACCGCAACAATCGGAAACGCACTCTTTCTGCTTACCATGTGGAAAACACCGAATTTGCGGTCGCCGTCTAACATTCTACTCTCAAGTCTAGCTGTCGCTGATTTTTGCACGGGCTTGCTTGTTCAACCATTATATGTCATTTTGAGAATCTTGCGTTTTCATTCAGTACGCGAACTGTGCAATAACAGCGAAGTAATTCACATACTTCGACAATTGTCCTACTTTCTTGCGTTTGGGAGTTTTCTTACTTTAATCGCAATCAGTATGGAACGATTTCTTGCTCTTCGACTTCATCTTCGCTATAATGAATTTGTCTCTAAAACGAAAACTGCGTTGGTCTTGGCAACGATATGGACTGTATCCTTTGCATTTATGCTTTGGTCCTTGTTTGGAGTTTCATCGTCTCGTTACGGCGCTACAATAATAGGGCTGTTCCTAATAGGAGCTGTAATGTGGTGTTATGCTAAGATCTTCCGAATCGTGCGCCACCATCAGGTCCAGATACAGACACAAGCAAACTCATTCCAGTCTGAGCAATCACAAACTGTCCGGAACCTTCTTCAGTACAAGAAATCAGTACGAACGATGATACTCATTTTTGGAGTTTTTCTTGTAACTTATTCTCCATGTTTTGTCTGGGTGGCCATTTTTGAAAACTCAGAAAAGACCTCTTCAATTTACCTCGTCAGCGATTTTCTGAGTGTTTTTCTGTATTCAAGCTCTGCATTGAATCCATTTTTATACTGTTTTCGTGTGGCAGAAATACGTTTGGCTGTCAAAAACGAGTTTAGGCTTTTAATATGTAGATATCCGTCCACAACTAGAGTTTAAGGTGGGTCTGTGAAGAAAATTAGTAGAATACCCACATAATATCTTAAATGTATATCGTAATAATTAGAATACGATCATACAAAGGTTGGTTGCAGATAATGTTTTAACAAAGATTAACTTAACTTAAGGTTTAAATTGCAAGATTCGTTGTAATTGGCACCGTGTACATCGACGATGTCCCACAATCTACAACAACGCAGAGAAGAACACGGAAACAGCTCTGGAAATTCAGAACCAATTCAGCACCTTGTTCCACACCCACATTACTCGTTTCATGGCGTTCCCACTTTAGTTATAGTCTAGCCTAGCCTACTATAGTCTAGCGATGGCCAGCCTATAGCCTAGTCTACCCTAGTCTAACCATATTTTAGCCAGTCTCGTCTAGCCTAGTCTACCCTAGTCTAACCATATTTTAGCAATAGTCTAGCCTAGTCTAGTCTACTATAGTCTAGCGCCGGATAGCTAGCCTAGCCTAGTCTAACCATATTTTAGCCAGTCTCGTCTAGCCTAGCCTACCATAGTCTAGAGATAGCTAGCCTAGCCTAGTCTACCCTAGTCTAACCATATTTTAGCAATAGTCTAGCCTAGTCTAGTCTACTATAGTCTATAACGATAGCTAGCCTAGCCTAGTCTACCCTAGTCTGATCATATTTTAGGCCATAGTCTAGCCTAGCCTACCATAGTCTAGAGATAGCTAGCCTAGCCTAGTCTACCCTAGTCTAACCATATTCTATAGCCATAGTCTAGCTTAGCCTACCATAGTCTAGTTCGCTAATGCCTACGCTTGGAACGACAGAAGAATCAGTACTGAAGCTCTCCAAAAAGACCCTTTTCCAAAATGGTTGCTGGTCTAGTTACGAACAAAAAGGTAAAGGTACTTTTATATAAAGTCGGTAGTTCCGTCCGCTTTGAAGGCTGGTATGAGTGGAAGCCGACGGTGTGCACTTTACCCCCCCCCCCCCTCACTCTGTCAGTGCTCCGTTTTAAGGGTATTTAAAGTTCAATGGATTTTTATTATATGGTTGTTCTGTTTCTTATGAAATGTTTGCAAAACACGCAATGGAGTTGCCGGTCCGCAAGCCCGTATAGTGGAAAGTCTGTACGGTAAAATACAGACCTGACTTTCAGCCAATCAGAAGGCAGGGATTTAGTTAAGTACAGACCTAGGAATCCAGCTTGCCATATAATAAAGCAGTTTATACTAGCAGTGAAAGACTGCCGAATAGCCTTCACCATAGCACTTGTACATTGTAGTGCCGATAGACATCATATTTTCTGATATAGAATCAGAAGTATTATATGTCCATCTCTTTGTATTTATAATGAAATAAATTTGCTGGCAAATTGCTTTATCTTATCTCTTCAGCTTTTTGTGTATCACAGCTACCTGTATGTCGTCATTCTGGTTGGTGAACATTGTCATGTATGGAAAATGATCAATCTGCATCGTTTGGGTATAAGAGTGTGTGAATTTTAAATTATGACCTGTGTGTTGTATATTTTAATAGTAGACACATTGCAATAGAACAACCTACTGTAGGAGGATTTCAGATTACGTTATTTTTTACATTTTGCTCCATTAGCACAAACCCAACTTCAAGCTTCAGACAAATGAAGTCCATAGACCGCAAGAGTATGTCATAGTTAGTAGTCACCGAAATTTGGGCGCAATATGCTGAATACCACTTGAGGAATGGTCGTTTAAGATCTTCAAAATTTACAGATAATGTATGGCCAGGAGGCAAGAGTTACCTCCAGGTCTTGAATTTTTTCATACATTTGGTCTTATTTGCTGAACCAGTTAGGAATAGATACAATTATGAACATTGAAGTCATAACAACATGGGTGAACCCAAAGAATTGTATGGAAGAATAATTAAAAAAAAAAATTAATTTATGAGGGGGTAAGCTTTGCGAACTATTTCTCCTCACATAACACACAAGGGACATCGAATGGAAGCATATATGAAGTATGATCAACTGTGGTTACGTGACTTTGGCGCCATTTCTCGTACATGGTTGCAGTCGAAGAGAAGAAATCAACTCATAGGGCAATTATTTCAGTGAACCAAAACATATTACTTTCTCAATTTTAACCCTTCTCCTTGAACCATCACTAAGGCTGATGTGCCTACCCCGCAAATTCTCGAAGAACTAGGGGTTTGTGCTGAATGCAAAGTGTGTTTTTAAACACGCTGTTTTGACTCAGTCTAAGTTCGTCATATATTGAAATCGGGATGCAATTTATAAAAATAACTAAATGAGTGGAGATCGTAAACCTTCTTTAAACCTTTTATATAATATTATTTATGGGGGAACGCCTTTCCAATTTTTTAAAAGTGACCGACACTGCAATGGGCGGCAGCCTTTGTAAAATGCTAGTGTGTTGAAGTGTCCTTGGAAAATGTTCTTGTACAGTTTGTGCTTGATGTTTTTTTTTGAAAAACATTTTAGAAGAGGAAGGGTTGTTCTAAACTCACTGCTGCATTTCTGGAATGAGCAAGCAATCTGAAGAGAAAGATTTCAAAGGACAGATTATGCAGGTAACTTTAGACTGTCTTGTTAGTAATATTTTTAAGTGAAATATGATATTCAGTGGAGTTTGTCCCAATACAAAGCTAGCGCTGTGCCTTTGAATAGTTTTCGATGTTTTCATTATTTTGGTTCCCCCAGTTAATTTAGCTGTTGATATTGTCTGAGAATAGTGGGATGGTAAAGTAATCTAACACCTAGTTTCCTGAAGTGACCCCATTTTCATTTGGATTTTTGCCCAACCTCGTCCCCAGGGTCTTCTCGGTATTCAATATGGCCGTCGTTTGAAAGAAGACCCTGGCAAATATTGCTCTAAAACGGCTGCTGATTGGTCCATTCGTACGCGAAGCAAGCTTGTGGCCGTTGGCAGGTTGAAGTACAGATCTCAAGACAGAACTTTAGGTGAATTGTTTCTCTGATTTATCAGTTTACCAGACTACCGCCTATCTGGGGGCCGATGTTTTAAGCACAAGGTTGAATAATGATTCACAAGCTGGCGGCTGTTGTTGAGTTGTTCCGTTCGTGAAATCGATAACATTGGATAAATAGAATCAGAATGAAGAGGACTCGAGCGACTTCAGCTGGCTGAAGGTGAATCATCTCTCAGTTTTATCAGTTTGTAAAACTATCGCCGATCCGTACGAGGTAGCTGTGATGCTGCAATGGCAAGTTTGAATAATATTATAACGGTTTCGCGGATCATGCTCGGCTGCTGTCCACACCACCAACTACTTGAATCATACCAGAAATGTGTGTGTTATTGAAACTATGGCGATCACAGGACAATAGGGCGATAAATGCCTTGGTCATGCAGGTCATGTAGGTATTTTTCACTGTTAATTTATACATTTTGCCATAATTTCATCTGTAGTTGCACACAAATAAACTTGTGTCAACCGCGACCACTGATTGTTCAGTGTATTTGATTTCTGTGGTTTTATAAATTAAAACAACTGAGTGTTTGAGCAGTGTAATGTTTTTGTTTACAATATTATATGAGTGTAATTTAATGCATAGATCTGGAAATGCCCTCGATTAGTACTGAATTGAATGGGCCCAGGGCCTACAGGTAGGCAGTAGCTTCCATTTTGAATTAATTAAATATCTCCAAAATTTTTGGAGACTTGGGGTCACGTGATCTACTGTTTGCCAGGGTCTTCTTTCAAACGACGGCCATATTGAATACCGAGAAGACCCTGGGGACGAGGTTGATTTTTGCCCTTGACTTTGTCAGAAGACTTCATTCTTAAAAACGATTCACTCATCCGTTTGTAAATCATCGTTCATTTACTGTATTAGAAATGTGCTTGGAACTTTATCTGCGTAATGAACGTAAATTCAAGCAAATCTCTTGCTTTGGTGTTTTTGTGACAAGCAAAAATCTTTGTGTATTGTGGGTTCAGTACGTCTAAATCCGCGGATAAATTGAAAACAAAGAAGACAGAAAAAAAATCCTTTAAAATGACTTTTCTTCTTCAGTTTTCAATATATTTTTAATCTGGTCAATTGAAAAAATGTAACAGATACCCGACTTTAATTTATGATAATGTCTGCAGAATTATGCAAATGTTAGGAATTTTTTAACTTGAATTTTTAAAACTTTTGAAACTGATTTAATTTGCATCAATTAAAGTCGGGTATCTGTTACACTTTTGCAGATTGATCTTAAGGTGCTGGTAGATCAAAGGTCCAGCAACATCCAGAGAAATGGCTGCCAGTCGTGAAAGATCCGACATTGGTTAGGGCAGCACTCTTCGAGTTGAGAAAGAGGAGTCGATCGGTGGAACGACTTATCAAACTGTATTATGGTTTGGAAAAGGACTTTACTGAAATGCTTGCAAACAGGGTAAATCCAGCATGTTGAATTCCATGATGCCTGATCGGCTGATGGCCGACGTCGCGTCAATGGCAATGCACTGTAACTGTCAGACTGAAAACCGTTGATTCTACAAATCGGATGGTCGCGGTAGATCGTATCCTCACAAATCTACTCCATTTTCCAAATAAAAGTGCAGAAATGCAAACCTGCTGTCCACTTATTGTTGAATCAAGTCACGCGCCTGAACCAATCAGCATGCAGGATAAAAATCAATATTTTGCTTCGGAGCAACGGCGGTCGTCGCGATGGCGAAAACACGCATATCAGGAAAGCCAAATCACTGAACTTTACCCGAATTTTCTCGGTCTTCACGAGTCTTGCGACCGCCGAAGAACACGTATATTGAGTGAAATTTAGTGGGCTTTAAGGAACTGGCGATTTTATCGGCATTCAGGCCTTTTGTTACAGTCGTAACCTGTTATAAAAGTCACGTTATAAGCTTGGTTAGCCTGTGGCCTGACACGTTCGAGTGGTCAGATGTCCGATTCTAGCAAATATATTCTGCGGAAGCACTTGGCTATTTTGGTATAATTCATTAATTGGTATTTACAAAATCAGCCTTAAGGACCATAAGTAGTCAGAAAAAGACTTTAAAAATATAAAATATAGGGCAGTAGCCAAGTAATAATTTCTTATTCCGGGACGAGAAACAAAATCAAACACACGCGCATAGCCGTGCAAATGGAACGTTTTGCTGAAAGTTCCACTGCAATTATACAACAAGAAACTGAAATAGTTAAACGCTAACACCATTTTGCGTGTTATTGAATAATCCGTAACTTGACCCCTGAGCCCACGTTCTTATTCGGCTGGCCGTAAGGTCAGGCATGCGCATGCACAGTAGAGAGAAGAACTCGAAATTGGTTCCATTTGTGAAGGAATTGAATATTTGTAACGATGGCAGCTGAAAATTACGGTTCAGACTTCAAAGATTCAACTGACTACTACGAATGCTTAAAAGAACTAAGGAGTGGATAAAACGCTGAGAAAGGACGAATCTGTCTTTTCAGAAGATGATGTCAAGAATTACAGTCACGGTGAGCGATTGTACCTTGAAGAATACGTCCCCCGTGACCAAAGTTGAACCTATTAACCCTCGCTCTAATCCTAACCCTAACCAGTTTCAACCCATAATTCTCACTATAAAAAGTAATTTTAATCCCAATCCAACCGTAAACTCAAGGTCTAACCCTAAACAGCGCACGCGTAGAACTCGAAGGATTAATAGTAGTCACTCATCATGGATCAGAACATTCATTTGAATTGTCACACTTTGGTACACGTTCGAGTAAACGAAGATTAGCATAAGCGTGTTCGACACTGTGCTAAGAAACACGCATTCTAATTTTAAAATTTACAAATATTAGAAGCAGAATTATTCCTAATTGCAATCAACAGATATGACGTGAGAACCGTATTCAGAAGATAATTTTAATTTGTTATTTTCAAGATTTTGGCGGAGATTTCAATAAATCTTATAGAAAACTTAATTAACATTTCCAGACGACGCGCGGGTAACGGTTGAATGAACTTGCTCTCGTCAAAAAAGTCATAAATTTGCTTGTTTTCTACACCACGCAAAATATCCATAACGTTAACGAGAGATAAATAAATGATCTTTGCACAATTCGAGAAAAGGAGTTCAAAAGATGATTTGTTTATGAAATAAAAGTTTTTCATTTTTCAGAGCCACGTGAGGGATGGCATGATGGACGGCGTAAGAGATGGCATTAGGGACGGCGTGAGGGACGGTGTGAGGGACGGTGTGAGGGATGGCGTGAGGGACGGTATGAGGGACGGTGTGAGGGATGGCATGAGGGACGGCGTGAGGGACGGTGTGAAGGATGGCATGAGGGACGGCGTGAGGGACAGTGTGAGGGACGGCGTGAGGGACGGCATGAGGGATGGCGTGAGGGAGGGGGTGAGGGATGGCATAAAGGACGGCATGAGGGACAGCGTGTGGGACGGCGTAAGGGACGGCATGAGGGACAGTGTGAGGGATGGCATGAGGGACGGCGTGACTGACGGTGTGTGGGACGGTGTGAGGGATGGCATGAGAGACGGCATGAGGGACAGTGTGAGGGATGGCATGAGAGACGGCGTGAGGGACAGCGTGTGGGATGGGGTGAGGGACGGCATGAGGGACAGTGTGAAGGATGGCATGAGGGACGGCGTGACTGACGGTGTGTGGGACGGTGTGAGGATGGCATGAGGGACGGCATGAGGGACAGTGTGAGGGACGGCATGAAGGACGGCATGAGGGATGGCATGAGGGACGGCGTGAGGGACGGCGTGTGGGAAGGCATGAGGGATGGCGTAAGAGACGGCATGAAGGACAGCGTGAGGGATGGCATGAGAAACGGCGTGAGGGACGGCATGAGGGACGGCGTAAGAGACAGCATGAGGGACGGCGTGTGGGACGGCACGAAGGACGGCGTGAGGAATGGCCTGAGGGACGGCGTGTGGGACGGTGTGAGGGATGGCATGAGCGATGGCGTGAAGGACGGCGTGTGGGACGGCATGAGGGACGGCGTAAGAGACAGCATGAGGGACGGCGTGTGGGACGGCACGAAGGACGGCGTGAGGAATGGCCTGAGGGACGGCGTGTGGGACGGTGTGAGGAATGGCATGAGGGACGGCGTGTGGGACGGTGTGAGGAATGGCATGAGGGACGGCGTGTGGGACGGTGTGAGGGATGGCATGAGGGACGGCATGAAGGACGGCGTGAGGGATGGCATGAGGGATGGCGTGAGGGACGGTGTGAGGGATGGCGTGAGGGACGGTGTGAGGGATGGCGTGAGGGACGGCGTGAAGGACGGCGTAAGGGATGGCATGAGGGACGGTGTGAAGGACGGCGTGAGGGATGGCATGAGGGATGGCGTGAGGGACGGCGTGAAGGACGGCATGAGAAATGGCATGAGGGACGGCGTGAGGGACGGCGTGAGGGATGGCATGAGGGACGGCGTAAGAGACGGCATGAGGGACGGGTGTGGGACCGTAGACCACTTACTCTTGTTTGGCATGAGCCTATGACCTCTCTTCCTTTCCTCGACTTCGGCAAAAGATTAGTTATTAGTTCTCTTGATCTTCAAAGTCGAGTTCGCCTTTCTCTGTCATCACACCTTTGTTCAAGTTGGATATTCGCTATATCGTATAAGACAAGACTTGACCAGTGGAAACGATTGCGAACTCGTATTTTAATCGCCAACTTACGATGTTTTTAAAATACCTGGCAATGCCGGGGAGAATTTGGAGAAATCCTGTATACTTCAAAGTATTTTAATACATAAGCTTATCAATATGCCATATCTCTGTCGATTTAGTACAAAAGACATAGCCAACTTTCTGTTTTCTTTGCATTTATTTTCAAAACACAACGCTACTGATCGGGAATCGTCATATGTACACGTCGCGATGTCACAAAATAGATTTATTCACCAGAGTATTTACAGATCTCAAACGCGTTATCTACTGTGACCTATATAGTCTGGAGTGACTTTATATTATCATAATACAAAACCTTGTCATCCATAGTTTGGAGAGCTCAAGAAGTTGGAGTAAAACCAGCACTCATTCGAAATTTTAACCCAAATGCAAATCCTCACTGTAATCACAATTGAGCCATTTTTCCGCTGGCGTCCACAAATTCGAGCGACAAAGCTTCAATTCGGTTGAGTCCTGGGACGAACCAATCACAGCACTGATACAACAAGGCAAAGTGCCAGGAAATATACAGTTTCGCCTTAGCTACTCTCGAATAGGCTGCGCACAGTCATTGCACCAGAAAGATGCAGAAATAGTAAACAGACGACATTAGAATATAATGAAAGGGGCTATGTTACGGGTTTTTGCAGAACAAATCCTTTACAATCATGAAACACGAGTCTTAAGTTCAACATAACAACAAGAAATGATAA
>JANVCK010299706.1:0-14119 GCA_026546655.1 Epizoanthus illoricatus
GAGGTCTTGAAAATGTTTTGGGTGTGTGAGCGGGGCTTTGAAATTTTAGAGGGGGGACTGTAAAATTTATTTGTGTTTTCTGCCTTTGAAGGGGAGGGGACCTTGAAAATACTGGATTACCTCAAGGGGGGCCCCTGAAAATTTTTAACCTGATTTAAATTCTTCTCCTACCCCTCCCCCCTGCATGATAAATAATGAACGGTCCCGACACGTTTTTTACCATGCTGTATACTGCTTTCGTGTGGTTTTCCGGAGGGTTTTTGTCTGCAGTTAGTATCTTTGGCACTTTGTTTAGTGATGGAAAATTATATATGATAATGGAAAAGTCATGGAATTTCATTACTGAGTTTTAGTGGGAACTGAATCTGGCCAAGCCGTTAGTCTGGACTTTAATACCCTGTTTGAATTGTAGTTGTAATTAAAAGTAACTGCTACTTGTGTCCAACATAATAAAACTGAGGAAAGGCAAACTGCATATTTCTTACTGACAGTCTTCAGTGGGAAATTGAAGGTTCGGAAAATCTCTAAAATCTTTGGAGAATTCATCCTTTTTACACAGTACGGATCCACGCCGTCACACAAAGAGATTTTTACCTCGGTATCTTGATTGAACATTCAGTTCTAGAGTTCAAAAATACTCGGAGAACTCCATTTTTCTGCCGCACACAGCAACGCCTTCCCGCCATCTTGAGTTTGTTTGCCCGTCATTTGGCTACCGGAAGTGAACTTTTGTCACGTGATTGAAAGCGAAGAATATAATAATTGGTTTTTAGTTTTTACTCATCAAAAAGAGGCCACTGTCCTTTTCTATATTAATTGCTAAGAATGTTTCAATTATCGCAGAAAGCAGTGCATTGTGGGTAGGTTTTCATTTCTTCAGGAATCCTTCATTTTTACTGTCTATTTCAAACAATGCTTACCGTTTTTAGTGTAGCAATGCAGTTGCCGATAATGCACATGCATGCAAAGTTTGCAAGTTTTTGTTTAAAGAATAACAGGTTTTTTCTTGTGCCCTTTAAATTTCCTAAAACTTGTTTCTTTCGGCTTTTTGAGATACACAATCTGCTTAAATGGGTGTTTTGGATCACTCTGGCTTTTTCTAGCAAATATCTACGAATAAATTCAAAGAATCGAGGAAACGATAAAATATAGCCTGTTACTATGGAAACTACGACAAATGTTGTGGTAACGAAGGTGCTGTTTGAATAGGGCAGCATTTAGCTATCCACGTGATAAAATTGCTTATACTGTGCAAATTTCTCAATTTTTGTCAAAATATGCCATACTTAAGGTTAAACCACTGTGACGTCAGAATGACGTCATGAAAGTTTCAAGGCACATGTTTTATCTAATAAACTTGTGAACATCGTTGATGAACTGGTAGCCAGTGAAATTATTTAAAGTGTAATATGTTCAATCTTGCTGCTGGACATCACAAGACGAGCTGCACAATTGCCTGGTATACACTTCCGTCTGGCTAGGGCTCCGATTTGCATGTAATCATATCAATGATTACGTAGTTATGTACATGTCAGGAAACGTTTTCTCTACGGTGTTTCACTAAATTTGATCTTGTGAATGTCGTCCTTAATACGTTGCAAGAGTCCTCTACCATTCAGGTGCACAGCATCTATCTTGCTTGTTTTATAGGAGACATAAGGTTTCAACTGCAATGAAACACAACCATAATGTATGTTCATACAAAATTATAACTATATACTATCAACATTAATGAATTAATAATTATATTATCCATTAAACTGTAAAGTAGCAATACATTTTAATAATCTTACGAATAACTTCTCAGATTTTGACTTCATTGGTATTGAAACCAATACCAACATAGCTAGAATTCTTCTTACTCGAGAAGCTTTTTGGAGTGCACAACTCTGTACTCTTTGCTCCCATGGATTAAACAAGCACCAAGAATTTAATTCAAAAAATAGTATTAGACAGAATTGTATGCGGCTATTTCGTGAATCTTTTAAATTATATTTCCTTTGTTTATGTTTTTAAAAATATATTCAACGCTCCTATATAAAGAGAAATGTAACTAGAGTTAGTTAGTTCCAAGTGTTCTTAGTCCATGAATCAAATCCTAAAATGTGGCTACACATGCCTTCCCCAGAATAGTCTCCTTCACTTGGTACTCCACTAAATTAAAAGTCGGGGTCTGCTGGTTGATATTCAACGTGTTTTCAGACGTGAAACCCATGCTTGAGAGAAAAACTAGGTGTTTTAATAGGGGGTGGGTGACGGAGAGATAAATTGTGCTAGTACGATACAAAATGACTGATATAATTTCAGTTTCACTTATATTTGGAGAGAATACATACCTAACAATCTAGAAAATTTTAAAAATATTCTTACTCAACCTACGTGTTGCCATGGCAATGGTTGCTAGAGAATGCTCCTGCATTACTACATAATTTCATTTTTAGTAGTCCATTATTATGCAAAATGAATGGTCAAGAAAATGCAGTACTTTTCTCCTATACATAATGCATATTGGTTAGCTACTCTGTGTTGTAACTCGTATAATTTCATCAAAGACACACAAAAGGTCAACATGTTACTGACGCAATAAAGCGATGTTTTCCTGGTTTTATTGTAATTTTACCAAGTTAACATCACACTATTGCACGAGCTGGTGTGAAGTCACTTTGGTACTTTAAAATCCTATAAAGCCTAGTAAACATTGCTTTGTATTTGCTTTATTATAGTTCACTGATTTCAGAGCGATTGTGCCGGCCATTTCGACAGACCACGGGCGCTGAGTGTAACAAAGACTGAATAAATAGAATAGAACCTCACGTGTTGTTTGTTTCCGTGCACACAGCCGCCATATTGAATCTGTTACACTCAGCGCCCGTGGACAGACGAGTGTTTTCGTCCGCGCACAAGCGATTCAAGCAATCTTCACGCCATCTTACACGCCACCCGGCACGCCATCGTATGCGTCACTGTCGTGACGAGGGCAAAATATTCTCCCGTACAGACTGACCAAACGAGGTTATTAAGATTTTTATTACATGTTTTTTCTCTTGCTTAAGAAACGTTTGCAAAACAAACAATCGAGCTGCCGGTCCGCAAGTCCGTATAGCGAAAAGTTTGTACGGTAATTTACAGACCTGGCTTTCAGCCAATCACAACGCAGGGATTTAGTTACAGACCTGAGAATCCAGCTTACCATGTAACAAACGATTTTAAAGCCCCGAACTTACTTCCAAAACAGTTTGATGGGGAAAAATGGCATCTATATTATAAAATGTATTACCCTACCAACCAACTGTTTACATGTGTTTATTTCCGTGACTGCACCAAAACGCATAAACATATACGGCAATATTGAAGAAGTAATAATGTTTCTGTTATTTCACTATCCTGAAATCCTGTTCTAATCTATGTTGATATCCCATACTGCTTTAAAAACACGGGATGGGGGTCATCTACGTGGAAACCGGTTGTGGATATGGCTGAAACTTATGCACCAGTCAATGTTAAGCTGGAGGGGGGGAGAGGCCCGGCAATGGCCGGGCATTCGAACTCAGACAAGGATTTCTGTTCAAATTCCCCACCCTGGGGCAATCATTGACGGTCAAATGAGTCACTTATTTGCTGTAAAAGCTTGTCAGAATTTGATTAAAATGGTCAAATACCCCCACCACGTGCAGCTAATCGCTGTCAAATCCCCCACATATGCCCGACCTCCCCCCCCCCTCCCGCTTAACATTGATAGGTGCTTTAAAGTAAAGGTTTTATGTAATATACCAAAAACGAGTGCGAGTGTTTGATCACCCGTTCCAAACACTGAGGAAACAATGAATCCCGAGGGGTACAGTCCCAAGGGCTTTATTGTTTTCGTGGTGTTTGGTGCGGGTGATTAAATACGAAGCATGAGTTTTTGATATGACTTCTCAAATGAACAGTTTTGGCACCTAGAACATGGAAAAATATTATGGTTAGTAATGTTTTGCATAATGCATATCGTATTTTATCACGTACAAGCCGCACCGTCAACTTGGAAGCCTGCCAGGGAACTTGGAATTTCAAAATTTTTTAAATGGAAAGACCTCATGTATAAGCCGCACCCCAAGATGAGAGATCTGCCATCACTTTCCAGCAAAAAAGTTGATTGTTTGGACAAAATTTAGTGCCAAAACGCGCTCAGAAAACATGAAAATCACCGAACTCTCTCACGTGGCGGCCATATTTGAACCTGCAACTGTTGTGGTTGGCAGTTTTCTACACCAATCCGAGATGGCGACTAATTTGGTGCGTGTTTAGCTCAAGTTCTTCAAGTTTTCACAAAACTGAAGGACTTTGGATGACCATGAACTGTAAAGGAAGGCATTTTCAAGTTATTTTATCTGTTTCCAGGGAATCACAGTGCCAGAAACACTAAAAATGTGAAGGAAAGCTCTTCGTTAAAATGCGGGATTTGTGTGAAGTTATGACGGAACAATGATCAAGAAAGCAACAACAGAGGACATGGTATTCTTTTGTATGTGTTTTTGTGAAGAATTTTGAATTTTCAAACTGAAAGATCTCGCGTACAAGCCGCACCACCAACTTTGTGCCTCTGAATCTAAGAAAAATTAAATTGAAACCTCAAAAACCCTGCAGCTTATACGTGATAAAATACGGTAATTCAAATTATTGGTACAAAAGACATTCACAATTTGTCCGGTACTGGTTGTGCGATTGAATAGATAGCGTAGTGGTAGTGTGGTGGAAAATAGACAGTACAGTAATATCAAGGTCGGGAGTTCGAACCTCGCTCGTTCGGCAAAAAAAGGAAAAAAGAGATGAGTACTCGAGTAGTACTCTGTATGCAGTATAATGAAATTATAAAAATATATACTAGCAGCTACTATCGCAAGTGGAGTGCTGCCGAACTGCATTCACTGTAAAACCTGCGATCTTCAGGGCCTACTGATGTATACAGTATGCACCCACTCAACTCAGTTATGTAGAATCACACGATATTAAACATACGTCCATCCATTTGTAGTCAAGATAAACTCTTTGTTTATTGATTGCAATTTCGTAGCGGCGCAAAACCAAAGAGCATCCCAAGTTCAACCGTTTTTAAAATACCCGTGTGTTGTCTTGAAAATATGTTAAATAAGTTTCATAAATCAAAATCAACCAAAATCTTAAAAACTACCATGGATCGCCTGAATACGGTTCTCGCATTTCTTCCGCTTGCAGCACTTCAGCACTTCATGACATCAGCAAGCCTTTCCCTTAGAAAAATAGCAGGCGTGCTGAACATCGCTCGCATTGACTGAAGTTGGCGTGCGATGATTTTTTTGGCTACGTGAAACAGTTTGAAATACCAATCAAAGCATAGGAACTTTAAGACGAATGTTGGACTCTTTTTCAAGAGAAAAAATGTATTTTTGATTGAGCCGATCATTACATAAAATGAAAACATTTTGCTCGAAATCTCCATTTGAGTTGATTAAATAGAAAATGTGTTTCATAAAATAAAATCAAATTCATTAATTCATAGAAGCAAACTGAGCCGTGGCATCGGCAAACCAAGCAGATGTGCAGGAAAAGTACTTATTTTCTTTGCAACAATAAACACAGACATTCCTGCGCCATTGTATCTGGAACTGACCATGAAATCTACAATGCCCACATGAGCTGGAGTAAATGCTAGGGCGTGACGCGAGAACTGTAAACAAAAACTCGTCTTTGTAGCAAAATTGTCTGAAAACGTCTCGGTGGAGCAAAATAAAAAACCTCTAACTCGCAAGTAAATCATATTTTGAACAAGTTCTTAAAACATTTGGAAAGGACATTATCGTTTTTGTGGTTATTTTGAGGTCTTACATAGGTTTTAATTCAGTCACTCGGTATAAAATGTAATTGGCAAGTTTGTTGAGCAAATAAATGCCGGTGGACGACACATGAATGTCAAAGTTGAACATGCAGCTAAAATATAATCTCAGCGGTACAAACAATCAAATCAAAAAGCACTGCCAGCTTTTCTTTGCATGATGCAGTTTAATTTTAAATTTCTGATGTAACACACAGAAATCGAATATATTTAGTCTTTACTCAAGCCTTGTTGATTGCCTAAGAATTTGTCCCCGCCAGGCCAATGTCACGAACATTTCAGGTTCAGCAGAGTTGATCTTTTTGCAATTATTTTATGTTGGCAACACTTCCTCTTTGGTAAACATCATTTTACTTTTAAAACAACACAAATGGAGTAGTTACAAGTGAAAAATGTCGACAGCAACTTGTTTTCATTTTCATTCATGACGGACTACAAGTGGTTGAAATTTTTGTTGATGACGGGCTACAAGTGGTTGAAATTTTTGTTGATGACGGGCTACAAGTGGTTGAAATTAATGAATTACACTTAGTTCTTGAACACCGAAGTACGAACTGAACATCTGAACCATGATACTGTACTTCTAAATTCATGTCCAAATTAATACACTACATGTTACTTAATCTGGCAGCTGCACGGTCGACCACACATAAGTTGCATCGCTCACAAATTAGGGACGTGTTGCATTACAGTATTCGGCCGTTGATTATTTATTTATCATTATTTATTATTTAATCGCTTTAATTATACAAATTAAAAAGATAAGTTATATAACTTGGTAAGGTTATACAGATTTTAAAAAATCCTTATAAAAATAAACCTCCCTTACAATATCTGCCTATAACATAAACGATATAACATATAATTCTAGATGACCCTCCCTGCCCAACCGAAACATTCTACACCCTCCATCAATTTATTCCCTAGTTCAAGCTTTAACAACAACCACACCCTTTCGTGAAAATCATCCCCCTCGTTGGCAGCACCCTTTGATGGAGAAGTTGCAGAGTTCATTTGTGATGCGATATTCACTGTGTTACCCAAGAAACAAAGTAAGATGACACTCATGACAGACATAATGCTGACAACGCGATAATTTCTTTATTTTTGTGCAACTATATGATACTTTTCCTTTTCGTGCACCTTGGGCCTCAGGAAAAGGTTTGCTGACATGCATCGAAATCCTCGTACTAAATAACAAATGCCAATGGTATATACATAGACAAACTCAATCTCACTCACTGACACTGAGTCTGAAAATGGAAATTTATCTCAAGTACCTGGGAGCAAGTTGCTGCAATAAAGTGGAGATCGGTGAATAATGTCAGTTGGAACATATGAGATGTGTCCACCAACTCGGCCGCCCAGAAGTCAATTTAATACCGCTCTATTTGCCTGTGATTTTGCATTTGTGCCCCCAGTACATCCACAAAAGACTTGAAAATATCTTTCAGAACCTTTTGTGATATTAGTGTTGATAGCACTGTGATACATGTACATGTATTAGTGTTCACAGCACTGTAATATTAGTGTCAGCTGCCACTGCTATGACGCAACTGCCCAATCAGTGAACATGCTATACAGTATATATGGAAATTAACATGCAAATGATAAGGTACCCAAGCCCATTCTGATACCTGAAGTTTTGTCCACAGTTTGGAACTAAGACCATATGCATACAAGACTTATTCCTCATCACCTCTTATACTGATGGTAACTTAATACATGTACTTTACCCATCCTCAGAGACCCAGGGGCAATCCGTCAGGCAAGAGAAGAGCGAGGAGCAAAGAAAAGTCAAGTAAGGGAAATACTGCCCCTGGAGACATAGTCTTAAATAACTAGACTACATGTAAGTTCAGTTTCACTTGCTGCCGATTGGCCTACTGTAAATAATTCTGATTGTATACAGTATAAATTAGGCCAATCAGTGACCAAGGAATTATAACATTTGGATACTGTAGCTGTCACTGTGAGAATGATAATGTCCTTTCTGTTTTGTCAATAATAAAAATAAATTGAAAGTGGAGTTATAATCTTGGAAAGCTGTGGAAGCTAGTTTTCAGTTTTTTTCCTTGTATCAGTATGTCAAGGAGTCCTGGAACCGGAACAGCAAACGGTAGTTAAAATATTATTCATGGTAAAGATGTGTTTGCCAAGTTACCTACAATGTAAACAATCCCAATTGTTTTCTTTATTGTCGAAGACACTAACAGGCAAAATGAAACAAGTACATGTATGAGGAGAAAGAGACAAGCATTCACTCTCACCTAACATGCTTTCTGTTTTCGGACCTATGGTTCACAGTCTAGAGTTACAAGAGTCTGACATTCCAAATATTGCCTACAGCTACGAAAGTGTTAAATGTTGCTGGCCATGACTTCCCCACTGCACTGGGAACTGTTGTTGTATCGCCGTTAACATCTATTGTCAAAAGTTCTAGCTCAGATCGCTTAGATTATTGGAGAGAGATTGAAGCCAGTGATCAAGAATTCCTGCATGGAAAGCATCTATTTGACTTTCTGTATAGAGTCCTAGCCTGTGTTGTTGGCAGTCTTGCTGGGCAATATTTTCCAGACAGTGTCATACACAGAAATCACCTGTGCTTGTAATCCTGTTAGGAGATGCAAAAACTCGCTCTAATAGACTATGACCCCAGGGGCTCTCTTTTCCTTTTCTTTTCTTTTTTCTCGCATTGCCCCCTCAACTCTTCCCTCGCCCGACAGATTGCCCCTGGGTCTCCTAGGATGTACTTTACCATATAATTATCAGTGAAATAAAATCTTTTGTGCAATTCAATACAACATTGTTTGAATTGATCAACATTACCTCAAAGCCACTCAAATCTGGAACCACATACTGTGATACTTTCTTCCATACAACTTTATAACCACCTGAAAGTGAAGCATAGCCAATTTACTATTTTAATACACACTTTTCACCTTGATAATGATTAGAAATGCCACCGTACATGTGTATATATACATTTACATGTACTCATGTACATGCATGTGACTTACCTTTGCTAGTATGATGTCCAGTTGGTCTTACCCCTCGGCCTGAAATAATTAATTGTACATTATAAATGTTATTTTTTATAACCCAAGGTAACATTTTGCACACTTTCCTTGGCTAATACTGGTCATCTGGCAGCCAAGATATCAGCTAATATGTCTCACTTACAGCTGGATCAAATACATGTATCGTTGTATTGACTTAATTTGTTTCCTGAGATGCTGAACAAGTAGAGCTCAATGTTCCTGGAGTGTACATCACACCAAGGCATTCAGTTGTTGAGTGGAATTCCAGAAGATACAAAAATATTGCACAACTTAAGAAATTGCCTTTAGACTAGTTTTTAATTGCATAATTGTAAATTATATACCATTTGCAAATTGGACTAGGAGACAAGTGGAACAAGGCAGCAACACTAGTCTTGAATGTTGCAAAAAATCAAGTTCCAAGTAATAGGCAGGCTGGCCTGATCTTTTATAATGGGTTTTATGCATTAGTACCAATGTTAGGGGCTTACAATTTCATGGCAATGTTTTACATTTAACATGTAAGCTGGACAGAGAAAAGATTGGTCTGATGACATCATCATAATTTGCAATAAAGCAATGTTTTGCAGGCTTTATAGTATTGTAAAGTACCAAAGTGACATCACACCATGACACAGGCAGTTGAAGTGAAATCCTGAAGCAAAGCTGAGGGGTTTTGCTGCTGCTCATGCAGTGTTGTGACATCATTCTGGTACTTTAAAATCCTATAAAGCCAGGAAAATATCACTTATTTGTTTTATATAGTTCACTGACTGCAAAACGAACTTTGTCAGCTGTTTTCCCAGACTTCCCAGAGTGTTTTTGTCAGCACGCACAAGTGATCCAAGGTAGTACATTTTTTATGTACCAAGCATCTTACACACCACCCAGCACACCATCTTATACATCACTTTAGTTTATATTGAAGCAACAAAGTGACGTTTTGAGGGCTTTATAGGATTTTAAACTACCAAAGTGATGTTACACCATTGCATGAGCTGCAGAAGTGAAAGCCTGAAGTGCAGCTGATGTGTTTTACATGTACATGTACTGCTGCTCTTACAATGGTTAATGAAGTCACAATGGTACCTTAAAATCCTATAAAGCCTGCAAAACATCACTTAATATTTGTTTTTTATTAAATACATGTACAACCCAATGGTTATTGAATTTCAAGCAATTTGATTGGTTCAATAGTCACTGGTTATCAGGTGATATTCATTGTTTGATTTTATATGGAAGACAGTCGCAAAACCCAAAGCTGGCGGTGTACATAGATTTCACAAATGAATGTTTAACTGAAACGTGCAAATGCTTGACAACAATCTTCAAAAATAGCAACTCAGTTTAGTATATTAAACTCTTTAGAATTACAGCTCGTATCAACTTACTCCAACTATCAGCAAATTCATCTTCAAAAGCAACTGAACAAGCACTCACTACAAACAAGCAAGAACTGAAAATTACATGAACATTTGATATTATTTAAATGACAATGAAAACAATTTAGCAACAGTTGTGTAAGAGTTATTACCTTAGCTTGGAGAAATTTTCCAGTTTCTGCACCAGTAAAGTCGACGGTTCAAAGACTGTTTTCGAGTTTCCCACACGTCACATGAAAACAAGATGGCAAACGCTGCAAAGTCGCTTCAATGAAAATCAGTCCTGCATCAAATGTTTGCTGTGCTCGTTCTCCACCACACTAAAAATTCTGTCAAAGGACAGTTCATTCAGCTTTTATAAGAGCAAACTGTTTTTCAAACAGATGACATAACAGGCAACACCTTCTCAGTTTCTGACCTGCGAACTTAATTTGCTCATCGATCGAATAACTGCAAGTGTGTCCACCATCGAACCTTGAAATTACTAGTTACAGCACTTCCATTTATCGCTTTTCCAGTCGAGAATGATAGACAACAATTGCTCAGCATGTATTTAGTATCTGAAACTGTTCCGTGGCTCCAAAAGATCTGCAATACTAATTCAGTAATTCAATTCAGCAATTCAGCAAGCAGCACGCGACATCACTGACATGTCGGCAAACGAACACGGAACATTGTTTTATTAAGCCTTCTAGCACCTGACAAATTCCACAGTCGTGCTGTAAATGCTTAATCATCAGCAGAACAGCTTTGGTCAGTCAGGTTAACGTTGCTGTTAATTGTTGTAAAACTCTTGTAGACTAGAGACACCAATTTAAAGAAATGATTGTCTTTCTGAGCTAGCTTGCACATGCGCACTGAACTAGGAACTGAATGTTTTATTGAAAATAATGGACTAGGAACTGAATGTTTTATTGAAAATGAGGAACTTTTATTTAAACCAATGATTGGTATTTAGTAAAACAATTATTCCACTCACGCTTGTTGGATATGAGCTGAATATATATTTCTAACACAACTGTTCGGATAGTATCTGCTCGTTCTGAAACATTTTCTTTATACTGTTTATAAGCCCCCCCAAAACCTCTTACAAACTTGTATAAACCCTGGGCTTTAATGTGGGATTTTATGGTAGTTTTCTACAATAATGATATTAATACTTTCCTGCAAAACAATACACCTAATTCAAGAATGGTTAACAGGTTTAAAATATAAAGTATATGGTTGAGGTGTATTCTGGGAACACAACAACCTAGCTTATTTACATGTATTTACATGTATTTACAGAAGATTTTAGACAATTCTCAATTATGGTGTCTGCTACATGTACATGTATTTCTGCAATGAAGGAATCAAGACAAAATTCATACAATGCGCATACAATTAGCCATCAAGAATGGTTTCCCAGAATGCCACTTGGTCATATAATTTATTCTATATTGTATATTTTTGCACACATCAACCCTTCTTGAATTAGGTTTACATACTGTACGAAAATTTCTGTAAAATAAAATTGGTGAAACCCACAATATGTGGGAGTTATTTTCAGTCTTATCTTGTGACATAATGATATGGAGAGTGACGAGATCATCAACTTTACCAATCTTTTCTCTGTTCAGCAAAAACTGAGATCAGAACCCCTCGACATAAGGCTGTTCGCACGAGGCTGTTCGGGGGACTGGTACGGCCATAATGGCGGCAGGTCACGGATAAAGTGTGCTCCAGGTTTTCAGGCATTGCACCGTTGAAGAGAAATAGAAATCCTTCCCAGTAGGTTGTTGTGGATGTCTAAAAGACAGGAGCAGCCAAGTTCTAGCAGCTCTGAGAGCAGCGTGACTCAGGAATCAAAACTAAGAAGGATTGACGAAACAAAAATGACCTCACCAGTAGCAGAAGAAATCACAATTGCCAAAATGCATGTGGCGTTGTAAATGCTGACCGTGAGAATTGACAATAGATTTCTCAGAGTTATCGAATGAACTGTGCACATTTAGATCTGAAGTACAAGAAGAGGTGAAGAGCATGAAAGAAAACCTCAGGGAGCAAGGCAAAAGTCTCGAAGAATTTTGGGGTTGAAACAAAGAAATGCAGACACGATTGGACATACATGTATTAGCAGAGCTTCACAAGACACAGCAGGAGGAGATACAATGTAGTGGATCTACAAAAAGAAATCAAGCGCAAGAGCAGGAGAAAAACCTAATGCTGGAAGCACATACAAGAAGGGAGAACCTTATCGTCAGAAATATCCCACAAATTGAGGGGCAAAATGCCAAAGATATTATTGTGGACATCTTGGAAAAAGAAATGGGAGTAGAAACAAAAGAAATGAGATTCCACACAGTCCATCTCCTTGGAAGAGGAGGTAGTGACCGAATCTGACCCATCATAGTCCGGTTTATGTGTCTGGAGGACAAGGACACAGTACATGTATTTGGGAAGAGGAGAATTCTGAAGGAAAGTTTAGACTATGACAACACTTACATAACCCTGGATTATCCAAAAGAAATTTAAAAAGAACAGGCAGTATTGATAAGAGCAATGAAGAAGGCACACTCTGTACATCACATTTGTAACTGGGGTCATTGCAAGCAAAAGTCCTGGGTTCGCCAGTTAACCATGGATCATAACAAATATACTGTGGAGACAATTCCTGATGCATATAAAGAGTAAGTTATAAATTATCTAGCTTCGAGCTGAAGAATGAAAGCAAGAAACAAACTGTAAGTAAAAATATTTTGAGTACGAAAATCAGATATGTAAAAAAATTAGATATATGAACTGATATTTGCATATTGATGATTGTGCCAATTTGAACTTGCTCCTCTCCCATGGGGAAGGCTATAAAAGATAGTGAAAGAATGCCTGAAAGCCTAGCTACAGTGTAGTACTAGCACCTTACGTCTATTTGTTCGATGTGCATTGGTGTGCTACAATGTTCCCTAATGGAAACTTTTGCATTTGATTATGAAGTATTAAGTTTCCAGTTATTATATGTACAGTGTAGTTATTTTCATTAGCCTTTATTTTGTTATCATTTTTATTTCACTTCTAGTTGTTAGCATTAGTTACTGTATCTTTATTTCTTGATATTATTATTATTACAGGCTTACGTTTTCCTTTACATGTAAATAGCACAAAGAAAGGCTCCATACAGAAGGCAACTTTAAAAACAAGCTCAAAGAATACTACATGTAAATAAATGTAGAAATTTGCTCTTTAAATGTTAGAAGGCTATCGGGTTACAACAAATGGCAAGAGCTCTTTGGCTGGATGAGAAAGAAAAATTTCCAAATATATCTTCTCCAAGAAATGCACTGCACAAGTGATACAGCAGACAGCTGGGCCTACGAGTGGGGTTATGCCTCGCACGAAGTCCTTAAACACTTCCATCACTTGTCTGGCCTCAGAGTAAACTATGACAAAGCTAAAGCATACATGTAATGTGCATTGGGATTTCTGGGCTAAACAACAAAATAAAAGTTAAAAACAAAAATATTGTATGGGCAGATGAAAAGGCTAAAGCTCTTGGTGTATGGTTCACACTTGATCCAAATAAAACACTCATTTTGAATTATAATGAATGCATGGAAAAAATTATAAAGATTATGAAAGATTGGTCACTTTGAAAATTAACACTTTTAGGGAAAATAACTGTTATGAAAAGTGTACTAGCTGCACAGCTAGTTTACATTCTAAACTAATTCATACACTTTGCCATGGCAACAGCATAAACACCCTTAACTCCTGTATCCTTTGAACAATAACTGGTGATTATATAAGAGGTTACCCGTACCCTTCATTTGAGTAACTTAAACAAAAATAAATACTTCTGCAAAGTCTAT
>JANVCK010299928.1:0-14100 GCA_026546655.1 Epizoanthus illoricatus
CGAAAATAAAATGAGTGTCTTTATCCTCTGATATAAACACTCATTTTTCCATCTGTTAGCCAATCAGAGCGCGCGTTTTATCTACCCTATATTATAATGTAATATATAACATCGCTATCACAGAGGATTGATGCACTAAATTTGAAGATACAAAAACCAAAAATACTGTGATTATAGATGCCCGTTAATTTGGGATATGCAGTTAATTTTAGCAGTTCAAAATATTGGTAAATAAGAATGCAGCTGTTGCAATCCTGTAGGATACGAGTGGTTCACGCCCAGCAGAAACAGACTTAAAATAGTTTATTATTCATTTATATGAAGACACCGGAAAGGAACCCATTCCACAAAGGACCAATTTATCACAGCGATAAAAGGAATGAAACATCAACAACAGCAATTTACCTATGGTGTTTCGTTGAAAAGTCTGGAGGTGTTATGAATGTAACTCTCTGACAAAGCTGTTTGCTTTGTTTACGAAACGAATTAGTAAGTTTTCCTCTTCATCATTGAAGATTTATTGGGGTTAAATAAAGAAAACCCTATGCAAGATTGTCACGTCCAAATACACAAGTTTCTTTTCTGTATACGGTATTAAGCTTCACAGTATTGGAGCAACTTTGGACTCAACAAGGAAAACGTCTCCAAGAGATTTTAGAGATTGAAGTGCCAAAGCTACAAGGAATGATTCTCCCTTTGGGACCGAAAACATTTTATCTCTTTGGCATTGACCTAGACATACAGGCAAATAGACACAGACAGGCAGGCAGGCAGGTAGAGACGCAGATTAAATACATGAATAGATGGACGGATAGATATTGATATAGATTAGATAAATAGATAGATAGATATTTACTTCAGGTATCACCTAATATCCATATATTTCCTTCTTTCCGTACACTCTCTCTCTTAGGATAATAGATCTGGTATAATAAAAATCAGTCCCGTGCTGTTCTCCTCGCTTCGCTTCGGCTCAGCTGAGGTCGCAGGTATTCTCATGTTTGAAGGTAGCATTACAGAGATACACATGTATGCTCGAATAGAATTACAATATCGAGATTATTTTCATCCTAATGATACTAAAAATTTGAAAACAAAATACCAATTATCATTTAACATATTTTTATATCAATTCAGTTTTTCAGAAAGGAAAAACTTTGTGTTTACCACCTGCGTTTTCGGCGAATTGGAATACATTAACAGCGCTACAGTGAGATCAATATAAATGTGTTTAAAATTTTGATACGCATTAGGGGCGAATATTTGATTATGAAAAGGTGAAGTATGGCTCGATCCAAATGAATTTGGAGATTATTTTTGAAATTTCGCTTTTTAGGACACAAATAAATTAATATGAAAGCATTGATAATATTTTGATATTTGTTCGAAAATATTGATTATATATCGAGTGAACAGACACGAAAGCAGCATTCGATCTGGATGTGTCAAAGACCTCCGCGATAATTCAGTTAACTAGAAACAGTTTGCTTATTATACTTTTCTTTCAGCTTCGGGAAGAAGATATCTTTCTGAACAGCGATATAAAATCAAGCAGAGACAATGGCTCCCTATCAATTCCTATTATTGGAATATTTCCGTTTATCAAGACAGCGGCTCTAGCCCTTGTGCTATTAGCAGTTCCGTGCAGAGCAATTCAACTGATGGCTTCTATATGGAAGCGGCCGGGGCGGGGCATTTTTTCTCTTTACACAGTAGCAAGCCTGTTCTCTTTCGTCGGTAATGTTGTAGTTAATATAGCATGACAAAGGTCGATGTTACCTGCCAGGGTATTTTTTGCTATGTTACGAATTTGGCCAAGTGCGATCTGCTGTTTATAGTTATGGGCGCTGTACGCATAATAGAGTTAGACCACAGGCAATGGCTGCGGGGAAATTCCGCCCGCAAAATATTTCGGGCATGTCTAAAAATGAGCTCGCTTGCATCCATGTTTACACTTTTGACTATTAGCAACCATAGATTTCAAATGCTGTGTGTTCGGAATGTTATTCTGCAGGGATTCTTGCAGGAGAGAGTAAAAGTGGCCCGAAAGCGCTGCTGGGTCATCTGGCTGATGTCAGTCGTAATGTCAGCACCAGTGTTGAGCTTATATTCAGTGCAACACACCCGAACAGGAGGTCACAAATTATGTTTGGGCACAGCAAGCAGCTGTCCCGCTGTTTATTTTCAAGTGTACTAACTATGTTACGCTGTTCATTTTGAATTTCCTTGTGCCGCTGGTGTTTATATCGTTTTGTCTATTGTCGAATATATATATATTGCATTATCTATTAATGCATTTGAGAGCAATAGCAACAACAACAACGAAAATAACAACAACAGCAACAACAACAACAACAGCGCTACTTACTTCCTGTATGCGTTGTTTGATCGAATAAATATATCTTAGTAGGCGAGTGACCAGCCAATATGGCTGGGCATTTTTACGAGTCGGCAGTATTTTGGCGAGCCTTTAGGCTTTACTCGACAAGTAAACCTACCCATCCATATTGGCTGGTGAATCGCATAATAAGGGTTTATTATACGATAGGGTTTCATCGATTTTGTTAACACTTCCGATGATTTCCGAGGGATTCCGAAGATTTTCAAGCAAAATTAAAGATCATCAAAATCTGTCTCAAGACTTTTTGAAAGCTTTCCGAAAATTTCCGAACACTTCCGAAGACTTTCCGAAGGTTTCCGAAGGTTTCCTAACATTTCTAAAGTTCACTAAAATCTGTCCAGGGGTGAGTTGGATATCAACTCATTACGACGAGAGCGAGTGGAATAATTGTTTTATTATATATATACATTACACATATACTTACACGAAGTCGACATTGTTTATTAAAACGATCTAAGTACTTTTTATAACGATCGAAGCTCTAGAAAACGGCAAACATCTCTCACCACAACGTCACACGTGGTTGCTTTATTAATGGTTTGGATTATTGTTTTACAGAGAAATCTTCTTCGCTCGTGTTGCAGTAAAATGGATTCTCTACTCGTAGGATATGAGCTGACGGATAGCCTAGTAGTACCGTAGCCAATCAGAGAGCTCCATTGCCATTATCTAGTGAGTATGTATATAACGATTATTGTTATATTAAAGGGACTATGTCAAGGCTATTTTTAGCAGTTTTGCGATGTATGAAAATCTTCTCAAATCAAAGGAAATCTAAAAATAACAGGCTGCTGTGGTAGAAAAACACAAACGAGATGATGATATAAGCCATAAAGGAACGTGGATGGTTAAAAGTGGGGAAGATTAAAACGGATTACAAACTCCCAATTTAATTTCGGTCTAGGCTAGACATTAAATACGTTTAACCATTCGCTGTCAAAATTGTGTTTCTTATATTTAAAAATTTATTGTTTTTACCTAATTCAGCTAATATATAAGCATTTTATCGTTTCTTGTTGTCCTGCCGAGCTTACTACTCATGTTCCATGACTGTAAAGGATTTTACCTGCAAATAGCAATGGTATAGCCCCTTTAATGCAAAAGTTGAAATAAAACAATGAAGCAATCAAGACATGCTCCACAGTCGTGACACCTTGTCGTTCACAAATACAAGCACCAGGCGAAATGCAGGTCTTTGCTATCCTTTAAACATTCAGTAACTTCTTTCTATCAAAGACAAGGGAAAATAAGCTCTTTACAGCTCACTTTGGAGGACACGGTCGACATAAACGGGAAAACCGGTTTGTTCGGTGACACGGAAATATTGTACCAGCAGTAAAGATTTCCTGGAAGATAACATGTCAGTTCTTTTGGGGTTCATGTGCGTCTGGTTGCTGACTGGTAGGTATTTCGTAACGGGAAACCTTTGAACATAACAGTGTCAGTAATTATGTGTCTTGTCTTGAATAGTTTCTGAAAATTCATACAAGATGCACTGAACACACAACATGTACAAACTTTTGATTCAGCAGTAAATAGAAAGTGTAATGAAAATATTTCTTTGATGGTGTTAATTAATATATCAAACACGGGAAAGAGTGTTTGATAACATATTTTCCCGTTTATGTCGACCAAGAAAAGAGTTGAAAAGCGACGCACAGCGGAGGTTTTCTTAAATATGTAATGAAACACTCTTTCGAGTGTTTAATATAGATTCTGAAACAAATTTAGTTTTGGATGAAAACTAAGGTATGCAAAACCTAGCCGTGCTTGCTCACATTTTCAAACTCCTTCACGCTTATGATTTTCCTTTGTGTTTGCTTGATGAATTATTATAAATGAGTATGAGAAGATATTAGGCGAGTTCACACTAGTGAACTCAAGTGCACTTCACAGTCCACTTGAGATCCACTTGAGTTTGAACGTGAAAATACGAGGCCGAGGTTGGACTTTGTTGCCGCGGAGATTCGAACACTTCAAAGAAGCCGAAGTGCCCTTCCACGTGTGGTCTGCACCACACTTGAAGCAGACTTACCCAATCAGAATACAAGCTTGTTGACAGGAACAGTAGTTGTATTTTAATATTAAATTCTAGCATCATCATGCAAATCGCCGAGAATCCTCTAGCTCTCAAGTTCTCAAGTTACAAGTGTTATTTGTCATTGCCACAGAAGCCGGAGGTACAAAAATAGCTTGGAGCTACAACGCTGCAAATGGAGTACAGGGGACATTCATAAAAGTCAAAGGTGAAGTCATCCGTAAATATACTCTTCATAGGCAGCTATATTGGATAATTGATATTATGGGATGCTCTTGAATAAACTTCATCAAACCGACATCAAATTGTGTTCATTCGTGGCATGTTTGTGTTCATGCGGGGCATGTTCGTGTTTATTCGTGGCTTGTTTGATTATTTGAGTTCAGGTGCTTTTGTTGTTCGATCCCCGGACATGCTATACCATCACTTATTCAAGATGGCCGCTGTATCATGAGAAACGCCGAGGTTATATTAGAAGTACTACTCGAATTGGAAAAGTACTAGCAAGGCCTTTACCGCTATCTTGGATATGGCGTAACACGTACATGAAAATTACAATTGAACAGACAACTACATGATCAGTAACTGATCATCAGTATGAATACCTAAAATGTGTGCAATTCTGCAATTGGTTTCGGCTCCATCAAAGTGAGACGAACGTTGACTGGAGTGACTTGCCACACTGCAGGCTTCTGTGAAGAGATATTATTTTTGTTTGGATGATTTTCGCTCTTTGTTAGGGAATTTGTTGGGATGGAGTCGAAATCACAAGGATGTATATAATGAATCTGCGTATCCTACAGTTCGAAAAGGAAAGCAAAAAGGCGAACTGACTGTTCTACATATCCGTTCTCCTTTCTAACTTCTCCAGTTTTTTCGTGGAAATCGATGTTATAACCTAACTAGAAGACTGCATGGTAAAGATGATTTCACTGTATACAATCTACTGTGGTGTACGAACAGCATCTTAACCCAGAAGATAACAAGGACGTTCCAGGAGGTACTCGATGTAGTTTGCGCAAAGGTTTGTTTTGATCTGCAATATGTGTTTGCATAATTCCAACCGAGAGTTGAAACTTGCTGTAGTACAGTTCTGTAGGCAAAATCTCCTCGTATTTGATCAGTATTTTCTCTCTGTAAACCTTTTCCATTTAATCCCGATTCTGCTGGCAGAGAGTCCAGTAGCGCATCAGGAATGCGTAAATTTACTTCCCATCCAGTATTTTCGAAGCGAAATCTGATCGCAGTAACTCTCATATTTTGGGCGGGCAGTTTCTGTATGTCCTCTTCCGTTGTCAAGTGAAATTTCTTGAAAATCAGTATAATTATTTTCACATTTAATAGAGCAAACAAGTCATCCTCCTCGGTCACATGTATTCCTACGTTTGTTTTTATTTCCAATCACCTCAGCGGTCAACGTTCGTCTCACTTTCATGTCCATGAAACGTCATATCTAAGATGGGGGCGGGAACCGTGAAAAGGCCTATTGACTGCAAATCGCATCGCAAATAAAGACTAAACCACATCTTGCGTTGTTTATAAAAAGATACCCAGTAATATCTGAAAGGAACGACAACACTGAACATCTCCAAGAAGGATGTACATTACAGTGGGATTTATATTACACCAATTAATAGCGGGACCGAACTTCTGGCAGCTGCACAACTATTTAACCATTATATTAGAAGTAGGGCTTTATATAAATAAAAAATGCTTGGAACCCGATTGCTGGGAAGTTTTCGTGCCAAGAAAGAAAGGAAGAAAGAAGTGAACGCTAATTAGACATTGCATAAAAGGAAATGTTTGGTCAGTCAAAACTAACACGGCAGCAGATGCTGATAAACACGAGGGTCTAGTCTGCCATGAGAGAGATCGAACTGACAGCATCTGTTCCTTGTCACAGACCTTTCTGCTGGAAATGTTTCCTGGAGTTACGATACAACACCGGGGCAACGAGGTAAGGAACATTCGATTTTTACATAATAACTTGTGTGTGTGTATGTATGTATGTGTGTATGCGTGTGTGTGTGTGTGTGTGTGTGTGTGTGTGTATGTCTGTGTCTGTGTCTGTCTGTGTGTGAATGCGTATGTGTATCTGTGCGTCTGTGCGTCTGTGTGTGTTTATCCAAATGGCTTGCGAAATTCGTCAGCAAGTGGCACTGCCGAGGACACAGCCAATTTTACATGGTTGTGTACAAGCCAGCAAATTTTATTGCTCACAAGGGAACTATTCGCAAAGAATGAAATTCCAGTAAAACTATAAAGCATAAACAAAAATCATCCAAATATATACATTATGTAAAGGATTGCAACCCGACCTGTCTTCTATGGGGTTTTCAGCTGCATCAAACTAGCGACCGAAAATGAAATGTATCACGGTTGGACTCAAAGGTTTCTGTTGAGTGCCTATGGAAACGATTTAATTTTAAAATGTTACTTTTATTATAATAGGTCCCGACGAGTGGGAGAGTCTGAACGATGAGTGGCAGTGTGGTGGCCGCAAGCAATCGCCGATTAATATCCAAACAGACGCAGTGATTGAGAAAAATCCCACTCCTCCCAACATCCAGATATCCGTGGAGCCCGAGGGCCGCCCGATCACCGGAGAGTTGAAGAACAATGGCTATGCACCGACCTTCGTTGCAGGGGAATCAGCGACCGTCAGACTATCGGGAGGAAACCTCTTGGATGATTACTTTCTCAAGCAGTTCCACTTCCACTTTGGCTGTAATAGCAGTGTTGGTTCTGAACATGAGATTGACGGCAACTCTTTTCCTGCAGAGGTGGGTGTGTCCAGGAAGATGGGTATGTTCAGGGATCTCACCACTTTTGGAATTCCTGGAAAACCCCTGAAATTTTGAAAGGACAATTTCTAAAGTAAACAGGTCAGGGCTTGCACAAATCATTACCAGTGTTGTAATAAATGAATCACTGAAACGATTTGCAAGCTGTATTTGCAAAGTTTATTTCATGAACTTTGCAACGCAGTTGCCTTGTAGTTAGAAAGCTATATAAGTGCAGAAATGTTTCCTACTAGTGCCATGAAACAATATAGGAGAGTATTCTGGAAAAGAAGCCCATTTTTACCCCGGAAAACGCCTGTAATTCTATTAGATCGAATCAGTAAGTTTAAATGAATGTAGTACAACGATCGCCAGGGGAGCCGAGAGGGAGTGGAGGGATGGGAAATAGTACATAGAAATGACATTCCCCTGTTATCTGTTTCCCCTTTCTCCTCCTCGGTCTCTAAGATTACCATATTTCCTCTTCCTTTGCGCTCATTCTCTCTCAATCCTCTACTATTCCCAATCTTCCATCCTTTTCCACTCTTTCGAAGACTGGAGTAATGCATTGCCGTGAGGATATTTGCTGCAATATTTGTAGGCAGTGGATGTTTTGATGGGGATGCTTAAACGAATTAGAACAGCGAATAGTATTGCCTTGTTATTGCGTTGTCAGGGTTTTAGCCAATGAAATTTGCTAAAGGACGGGGCTCTATCTAGTTCTAACCAATCATAAAGGTGATCAAGGGTAAAAATGGTACTTTATCAAAGGGTACTTTAAAAATTGTCTGTTCCTTAGTTTTGAAGATATGATCTGAAAGTTTCGTTGGTCATTACCAACCATGAATTAAGTACTGTTTCCATTTCAGTCTGGTATCAATAAGGTGATATCACTAGCAGTTACCGGCTATCGCACGTGGAGTGCTGCTGAGCTACTTTTACTTTAAAACCATCTGCAAGCTGCAAAGGCCTGCTGATATACGTACTCATTCGATTAAGTTGCATAGAATCACATGTACATCCATTTTCAGTTGATAGACTCTTTTTACTCATATTGCTTGTAATTTTTGGTACGCACAGACCAGCATACAAAATCATGGATGAACTGATCGCAGATATATTTTGTTAGAATCCAAATTTGAAATCGTAGAATATGATCAATTTACCAGTGATTTAAACCATGGAAACCAAATAATTCAGCAAGAATACAAATGTAACATCAGTGGAAGCTGCTGAAAACATTCGAGTGCAACTAATTATTATAATTACCAACCTGTATTTATTTGTATCTTTTGTTTTGGTTTAAATATGGGCGTCAACCGTTTTGAAAAACGTCACTTTTCCTCTGCTCCTGCAATGTCACTGAAAGTTAATACTCACTGTTGAAGTGGCTTCACTGTGTCTTCAGTCGATCGATGCGGGGTCGAATTTTGAATCCTGATGTTTTTGTTTTCCAAATCCAAATCTTCATGTTGGCATGATAACTGTCTAAGTAACCGTATTAATTAAAGCGTCAAATCCACCAAATGAACACAGAAAGATTAAAAGAACAACCCAAATACATGTACCTAGTTCCGTTCTTGACACCACCATTTTGAATCAAACCTCTGAATAATTCGTGACCAGACCCCGGACGAGCAGATCGCGACAAAATTACTCAAGATCCTGCGCTCGCGAATGGATCGGGACAAATAACTAAACAACAAGTAGGACACAAACGGTCCATGCGAACTCAAACAGGAGTCGCTGCCCAGCATCGCTCGGCAGCAATAAGGCATTTGCACTGACGCAGGGATGATGTCCACATTGAAAGCAACCATTATTGGCAGTATCAGCTGCTGTGCCATTTATTTCGCCTCATTTCGTTACGTTGCGTTGCATTGTGTTATGTTGAAAATGGTTGCATCTCAAGGGACATGATGTTTCACCCTGCTGCAATGTCATGTGAAAACAGAAAAAGATATACACGAAGAATATAATCTTTTCCATTTGTCGATGGAGTGTTACACCCTGTTCCACTTACTGGTGTAACGGCGACTAGTATAGAAAGTGCAATCCAAATGCGTTATGGAACTCTATAGTGTTCCAATAAAAATTTGAAAAAATATCAAGTTTCTAAGCACGTCAATGTAGACTGTTAGATTTTCAGTGAAGTGAAAGTACTTTCAGCGGTTGTATGTGTTAAGCAGAAGGTAAGTGTTTGTATATTTATTAACTAAGTTAAAATGTTCATTATGCGTGTATCATTTTATATATCTTTCTTTCCAGTTGCACATGATGTTCTGGGATAACAAACACTATTCAACATTCGACGAGGCAGCCAAAGGAGAAAACGGGCTGGCTATTGTTGCTGTACTATTCGAGGTACACTTGAGTTATTGTCACTTAAAACAAACATACAGGGTCACTAGTAAATGAACAATGCGGGAAGTTTAATATTAAGAGAGATAAGAAAAGGTTACTGAGGCCTCAATGAATATTGTCACATCTTTTTTGGCCAACTTTTGCGTTCGTATTATCCTTATCAGTTTAAAGCCACCAGGGGCAGTTGAAATGTTAGGCCTTTTAGGGTGTGGCCATTAATAACGGACGACCTAACCCTTCAACGTAAAAGGAGGGGAATATACGTAGTCAAAATGACCCTCCCACAAAGGTTTTTGGGCCTAAAATTTTTGTATTTACCAGGAATTTCTCAGTAGCTGTAGTCAGATAAATGAGACGTATTCTGACACTAATTAGATGACGTCATCGCGCGTAATTTACGATAAATAGTATGCAAATTGGGCTTTACGTTCAGACATTGCAGTTTTTCTAGAAAGACATGTTTTAACTCTGATTTTGTTAGATTTTATCATTTATTTTGTGGTTTTTTCCCAAAAAGCAATGTTTTCTACCTGTTTTCAACTGTTTTGCTGAAAATTATAAAAAATCGAAAATCGAAGATGGCGGCCAAAATGGCGGACACGTTTTGGAATAACTGTTACCATAGCAACAGTAATTAATCAGTTGACAACTGTTGCCATGGGACAACTTGCATGCTAAATGGCTTACCCTAATTCTCAACCCCTTGTACATTCGTGGTACTCAAAAAGGCTTATACGTTTAGGGGTTAATAAGCTTTACAAAGTGTTGATCTGTTTGTATAAAACACACCACTGAAATGCTATCCACTTCAAATTCACAAGGTGTAAAAGATTGGTGTATTTTTGCAAGAGTAACAAAATCTCGTTCCTGAATATTTTATCATTTCTGTTCTGCCACATGTCTGCCTATTTATCTTACTAATAAAATAGTGATTAGTTACATGTCTGAGAAGAGGGATTCCTAGAAGGGCGCTAAGCGGAGGGAACTAAATTATAGAGAAAATACGACAATTCTACTGACTGCCATCGTTCTCACCCATTCAAGCTTCCAGTGGCAAATGAGACCAACCCACCTCAGTCTGCGCTGGGGAAGCTCACCAAGAAATTGAATAAAATAGCGGAACAAGGTCAGTATCCAAGTATTGGAAAGCTGTCGGCACTTTTGAGCTCGTTAGGACCGTTCATTATTTATCGTGCAGGCGGGGGGGGGAGGGGTAGGAGGAGAAATTGAGGGGACTTTAAGAACATTTTGGTTGTGTGATGGGGGGCTTTGAAATTTTACAGGGGTCTCTGAAATGTATTTGTTTTGGCTGCCTTAAAAGGGAGGGGGGCTTGAAAAAAATTGGATTGCCTCAAGGGGGCCTCTGAACAAATTTTAACCTGATTTAATTGCTCTTCCTACCCCCCCTGCACGAAAGATAATGAACGGTCCTTTTGTTTACCTCAAACTGTGAAACGTACAATGTTGACCTTCTATGGGTATCACCTTGATTCTAGAAAAGAATAATAATAATTACCAACGATAAGGTAGAAGAAATAATAGAAGAAATAGAATAAAACAATACAGTAAATTAATATAGTATAAAACAGTTATTAGATGTGTTTCAGGCATTCGTCTCACCAATGAGGCATAGCACACAAGTATCTCGTATAGCCTGTGCCGTAACGATTAATGTACATGGCAGGATCGACATTGCTGTGACAGTAACATATATACAACAACGAAACGTTAACAGGCCCGCAGCCAGCTAGCAGTTTGAGTTAGGGGACTTGACGGATTTTGAGAGCGCCGAAGGCGCGAGTTACTGGGGGGGAGGGGGTCGGGGGCATGCTCCCCCGGAAAGATTTTGAGATTTGAATCTCTCTGAGATACCATTATCTGCGTTCTTGAGACTACAAGTTGGCTTGATAATACTAATTCAAAAAAAATGTTCTTTTCATCCTGACTGTATCATCAGTACAGTTACTACAAAGTGAAAGCAATCCTTGGTATGGCTGGCTGAATAGGGAACAAATCCCCTTGAAACGCGCCAAATTGCATTCTTATACCCAATTCCTGGAAAACGTTCTTGAAATAATGAAACTCTTTGCATACTTTCCCAATGCTTTTCAGGGACCAGCGAAACGATTACCAAAAACGATGAAATCCATATTAACGAGCTTGCCCCGTTTCTGTTCTCTCACGACATCACCGACAAGTTCTACAAGTACCAAGGTTCTCTTACAATGCCTGGATGTTACGAGTCGGCCACGTGGTACGTCATGAATTCTCATCCCGTAATCTCTGAGCAAGAGGTGAGTGAAGCACAGTTGTGTACTTGCTAAGCTTGTATGCTGTGCTGGTTTCGTTATCCTTACTAATTTTCATGCAATTCACTGTAAAAATTATCTGGTTATAACGGACGGCCCATTTTATATCGTGGGAGAGGAGAGGAAGCCAATTTGTTTTGCCAAGAAATGGGCCTGCAATTTTCTTTTTTCGCTTTTCCCTCTCTTTGTCTTCATAATTTTGTGTCTGCAAATTTGTTGGTTTTGGCTTTTTGGCTCGTGCAATTTTTTTTTTACAAATCCTTCCACCACCACATCCCCGACACCCACACAAAATTAAATGTTCCATCCCCAACGGCCAATTTGAACTGGTTCTCTCAGATCAAGTTTGTTTTAATCGTTTAATTAGGTTGTTTTGACTATTCTAGTTTTGGAGAAAATTTGCTTCTAACCAATTCAAAAGAAATTTGTCATTCGGACCAATAATTAATTGTATACCTAACGATGACCTCAGAGAACCAGTTCAAATCGCCACTCGGTTTTAGAAGTCTATTTCTTTAAGATTTTCAAAAATTCAGTATTTCCCTAAGGTCTGAGTAAAAAGGAAACGTCCATTTTAAGAATCTAGAGAAGGAAGAATATGATGAAATGAATTTCAGGAAATTTGATTGGTTCATATGCTCACTGGTTATCAGGTTGTGTTGCGCATAAATTGTAATTTTCGAAGGAAAACTGTTTCGATTCCGTGAATTTGATACAGGCGCAGTGCTCAGTAAGCTACACACAATACCGTACAGTAGTATATAGGAATGCACCCATCACTGCTAATTGAGTGGTTTTCAGAGAGGTCCTACGCGTAAACTTGCAGGGTTGGATCTAGGAATTTGAAAAGGGGGAGCATCACACACAGCAAAATGAGCAAAATCGAGTGCCGAAGGCGCGGGTTTCTAGAGTGTTCCCATGGTCCTCCGGGAAAATTTAAAAAAAAATTAAGGCTTCTAATATGGCATTTTCTGCAATTTAAGTGCATTTTGTTTGCTTTAGCCAAAATTTCGTCCATAAAAAATATGTCTTGTCCCTCCCCTAGATCCTCCACTGACTTACTATAAGTCGACTCCCCAATAAATCAGTCTAGAAACAAACAACACGAGCGCGAAGCGCGAGAAGGAGTGCGTTAGCGCGAGCGAATCTCGAATCGTTTCCTGCTCGTACTGTTTGTTTCTCGACTGATTTATTGGTCATTCGACTTGTAGCAAGTCTACAATACGCGTCACTGGATTCTAAACTAATTATTAGTTGTTTGTGTTGCAGCTGACAGCTTTTCGAAACCTGAAGAGCACCAAGGCGCACTCGGCTAGCAGTCCTCATCAGGGCAAGATGTGCAACAACTTTCGTCCCGTCTCACCCACGCAAGGCAGGATGGTCTTCTCGAACATTGTTTAAGCTACAACAAACCAACGATTGTACAAAAACGTTCCAACAAGCAAACTTGGCAGTTAAACACGGGAAATTAATGTCTAATATTAGATTCAAACCGTTAGTCATCGGATTTAAACTGCTGGTTCGCAGCTCTCATAATCTCCACATCATTTCCCCTGCTCTCGTTTGTTACCACAGATCACATAGAGGAAAATGTTCGGACTCGGCTCGTACTTTACAAAATACTATTTATTGGTACTTCTAAGATATCTCTTTGGTTGAAATATAATACAACAGAGAAGTAAAAAATTCTAACAAATCGTAGGTACGGATTATCTGAATAGCTGAGGTAATCGAGCCGACAATACTTTTATATAGTTATAAGTATTATAAAAATCATTTTGTATTAGAATCACTTTGTTTATACTTAAAACGGCCATATAGGGAAAGCAAAGAGGCGGACACGGGGGCTTTACCATCCCCTCCCCCTTCCCACTTTTTGTGCAGTTTTGAAAAACATTGAAATAAATTGCAATTCAGGCAATGACTGTCAGCATAAACTGAAAAATTAGTGCTTCATGCCGATAGAAATTGATACCTTTCAACACGGTTGATACTCTTAGATACATTTCCAGCCATTTTGGGAGGTCCAAAATTCAAAATTCTCCCGGGACAACATTTTTTTCTCTAACTAAAAATGGCAGAATTATCAGCAATTTGGAGGTTTCTAGTCATGGTAGATCCTACAAAGTTTTTAGTATTGCTAATATAGCCCTAACAGACACTTTAGGTGAATAAAAGTGCAATAATTCCATGAATTTAAAAAAT
>JANVCK010300039.1:0-14099 GCA_026546655.1 Epizoanthus illoricatus
ATGGTCACACCTAAATACTTTTGTGTGGTTTCCATTGAGATTTTCTCAGAACCTAGATTGTATGTGTGGATACTAGGTTTGTGCTTATTTGTGATGGACAATAGTTTGCACTAGGCAATGTTGAAGTTCATTTGCCAGTCCTTTGCCCATTTGTGTAAGTTTTCCAGATCTTGGTCCATAGCTCTGTGATCCTCGCTTGAGTTTATCAGGCGATACACACAGGTGTCATCCGCAAACAGCCTTAAGGTTGAAGTTGAGCACTTAACGATATCATTAATAAAGATGAGGAATAGGGTTGGCCCAAGGACTGAACCCTGGGGTACCCCTGATGTGACTAGGGCAGTATTTGATTTGCAGCCATTGACCACAACAAATTGTGATCGGTGTTGGAGGAAGGCTTCAATCCATTTTAGTGTATTTCCAGTAATACCATAGTGTCTGAGTTTCTGTGCTAGCTTTGGGTGTGATACCTTGTCAAAGGCCTTGCTAAAGTCAAGTAAAACGACATCAGTCTGACCGCAGTTGTTGAGAACAGTAGCCCAGTCGTGGGTAGCGAGAATCAATTGGGATTCACATGAAAGTCCTTGTCTGAAGCCATGTTGGAAGGAAGTTATGATATTGTTCGCTGTGAGAAGCTCGTTTTCATGGCTAAGAACAATGTGTTCCATAACTTTGCAAGAGATACATGTTAATGAGATTGGCCTGTATACAGCACACACAGCATGCCATTGTGGGATTCCCCCACTAACAATCTAGATAACCCTTCATGAATTAACAAGGGGTCCATTGTTGCCCCATACTTTGGCTATTTCAACAATGCATTAATTTTATTTTAGCAGTCTTCAAATTGCAGATATGCCAAACACCCTAAAAGAAAAAGTTTGTATGTGTATTTGGTTTAAAATGATATTTCAGTTCTGTTTTCATCAAAACTTTTAATATAAGATAATAATTTCTCAATCGCCAGCTGATGACAAAACCATTCATGATTCCTCAAATAACATTATTTCAGTTGTTTAATTTGCATGTGCTCATGGGTATCAAACATATGGCTGTGGAAAACAAAAACAACAAACTGCTGAGAGGGGAGCTCTTTCAACAGAATCCTGAGTTTTAAATGAAGTTAAGATGAGGAACAGGGTGAACTGTAGTCAAAGAAATTGAGAAGCTTTGAAAAGAAAAGAAGTTTAACTCAGGGTGGATAAACAAAACAGTGGTTGCAGCACATGAGCAATGTCAACAAAAATTTTTTAAGGGATGTTCTGTAGACTTTGTGTGAACCATGGGAAGAAGGACATTTTGTTATTCTTTATTTACTGCTATAAGAAGAGAATACTTCAAGTGTGGAACTCACTTCCATTTCCTTGAGTGACTGATTTTCCTTTCTTAATTTTAATAGTGCAACTTTGTATTTAATTATTGCTCTTGTACAGTCTTGGTGGCCCCCAGCTAAATAAATCGGAACCATCCGTAACTTTTGAAACAGGAGGCCCATCTGGCCGTTGAACTGAAATATGGTTTGATTAGTATAGGTAATCGAATGGAGCCTTGTGCAATTTGGAAAAAATTCACGCGTGTTTTGTCAAAACTCAACTTAATTGTCCTGAACCAAAGGTGAGGGCAATTTATTTAATTTTGACAAAACACAAGTGAATTTTTCCCAAATTACACAAGGCTCCATTTGATTGCCTTTTAATAACACAGAAGACAAATTAATTTTAGTCAAACAAACAAGAGAATCCTTTGCACAAGGCAGTGAAACTATAAGCAACTGAAGGAGCTTTCAGAAAGCGGCGAGTAGTGTTGACAGTTGATACAGAATTAAAGGCATTGTGATTTTATAGTATTACCATTAATTTTAAGTTTTGAAAAGGTTATATGTAAACCTGAAACCATTTCCATGCAAATGAACTTACTTGGGACACTCCTGTCTCTTGCATCTGTCAGAACAGTCGGCCATTTGTTGAACTCAGTTTCAAAACTCAAATTGAGTGTTTGTAGTTAGTGACTCTAGACAAAGTGCTAAATTCTCCCCTAGAGTACAAATAACATGTAATTATCATATTTCTTCCTTCTGATTTGGACTGTTTTTTTGTAAGGAGCAATTTAATACCATAGTAAATGAAAGAGCTCAGTTACAAACTTCCATCACTTCATGAATTCAAGTATTCACATGCTGAAGGCTGTAATCAATATTGAACAAATTTTATTTTCAACATTAGTTAGAAGAATTGGTTCATGTCTGCCTGGTTTGACATCAGTTTTCTTTCTACTGCAACCCTTTGTCAGTCAGTATAGGTCATGTTTTAAACTCTTATTCTTCTGTTTAGTTTTCATTATATTATTACTGGAGCTGGACATACCAGACAAGTACTTAATATACATAAAGTTAATGTGATCTTGCTTTGTTTTATCCTTAATACATGTATGTTGACTGTGTTGTGGCATACCAACCTAAAGATATCCCACATCCTTTAATCCTAACAATGATTTTGTCTTTTATTTCTGGTTAGAGTACTCATCACAGATGAAAGCAATGGAAAATTTTCAATTGGCAAATATTCTTTCAAGCATTAAAGTATTCCGATGCCATGACTACATGCAGCTGATTGCACTGTCGCATCTTCTCCCAGATCTCTTGAAACAACACCCAAAGGTAGGTACATGTAGACTGACGTTCACATAGATTACAGACTCTCTTTTCCTCAAATATTTTTCAAAATGCAAAAAATGCATCTAAAAAATCCAGTGTAGACTAGGTTACTTCTTAATTTTGGGACTGTTGAAGCAAGTTATTCGTAACTGCGATATTGTGTTCGCCCTTGAATCGGTCCACTCCAACAATTCAATCCAATCCCTCTGTGCGAAAACGAGGTCTAGGCTTCTGGAAATTCAATACATCTTGAGGACAACAAATTCACTGAGGAAGTTCCCCAGAATATTGACAATGCTAAGGCCAAATATCATGAGTTTGAAGACAAAAGTCTGAAATGGGATTTAATAAAAATGGAAATCAGAGCATTTGCCATTCAGTTTTCAAAGAGAAAAGCCAAAAATCAAAGAAGCTATCAATTCATTATTTGCAGAAAAGGCTCGTAACAACTCCACGAAAATTAATAAACAAGGTCTAGTGCATGAATTCAATAAATTGAAGCTACAGTTAGATGTGTTAACAAGTAAAAGAATAAAAGACACCATTATTAGAAGTAAAGCTAGATGGTATGAGGACGGTGAACACAATACAAAGTACTTTCATAATTTGGAGAAGCAAAACCACTGCAAAAACACATATATTGTATCCAAATTACAAGACTCAAGAAAGAAATACAACTGATCCCAACCTCATTCTAAACAAAGAGAGAAAAATGTGCTATGAAATGCTGTACACTTCCATGAAACCAGATACTGATGATCACAAATTTAGTGAGTTCTTTAGTTAAGAAAGTTTTGTTAAACTTGACAGACTTCCAAAACAATAATTAGCTGTGAAGGTGATCTGTCTGTTATGGAATGTTGAAAGGCTTTAAGAGAATTTTAACCTCATACATGTAACTCACCCGGAACTGATGGATTGACAGCTGAGTTCTAAGGTACTTCTGGGAAGAATTAAAAGATGACATAGTAGAGGGTTCTAATTTTTCTAAGAAAAAATGGAAAAATGTCTATCGACCAGAGATGAAGAACAAGTTTGCTCATTCCCTAAAAGAACAAAAGATTACTCTTACTAGACAACTGGAGACCACTAGCTTTGTTGAATGTTGATTACAAAATAGCAACAAAGGCTATTGCAACAAGACTTGAAAAAACTCTACCAAGAATTATTAATCCATACCAAACCGGATATATAAAAGGTAGATACTGTATATAGGCAAAAACATTTGTCTAATTGACAATGTAATTCATTACCGCAACACCACCAATTGCCTGGGTATTGCAATCTTCATCGATTTTCGAAAAGCATTTGATACTTTAGAATGGCCATTTTTGTTTAAAGTTTAAAAATAATTTGATCTTGGTCTTGACTTTATTTCTTGGATTCAAAACTTTTATACTGATGTACTATCAAGTTGCATTATAAATAATGGGTTCGCTTCACAATTTTTTAATCTTAAACGAGGTGTGAGACAGGGCTGCCCATTATCCAGACTGCTCTTTGGTCTTTGCATTAGAGTTCTCACTCAGAGAATAAAACACGATACAAGTATTATGGGTATTCCTGTCAAAGGAAAGGAAATTAAAATGTGCCAATATGCAGATGACACCACTTGTTTTGTTGATAGTGAGGTTTCTGCAGAACTACTGTTACATATACTTAAATTGTATGGCGATCAACTGTTCTGGATTGAGAATAAACAAAAATAATTCAAAATAAAATTGAGGCATTGTGGTTAGGATGCCTCAAGAATAGCAGCTTAACAAAACCATTAGGTATTAAATGGCCAGATAAACCTATAGTTTCCTTAGGAATACACCTCTCGAGTGACCCTGTCAAAGCAGAGAAACAGCAGAACTTAAACTTTTGGAACAACAAAACCTAACTCTTTTAGGAAGAATTACTATTGTAAAGTCTTTAGATCTTCCAAAACTAATTCACATTGCTTTGCCGGTCCTCCCATTACCAAAGGACTATGCTTAGCGGGTAAACAACATTTATTTATTTACAAGTTTGTTTGGAAAAACAAATCAGCAAAAATAAAAAGAACAACTTTAATCGGTGATAAATTGCAAGGTGGTTTAGCTGCTCCAGACTTAATCTGATAAACAAGTTGTTAAAAATTGTGTGGATACTGCTGGACGAAAGTGTTTCTTCTTGGAAAATCATTCTGTTTAATTTGATAAAATAATTTGGAGGAAAGATACTGCTAAAAACCAGGTATTCTTTACACCAACTAAATCTGGACAATTTACCTCGATTTTATTTCAATGTGCTAAGCTTTTGGGAAGAAATAAGATCACATGACAAAACCATTTTTGATAGCAACACAATTTCTGAAGAATTAAGTTATCTGGAACAATGCCAAGATAAAAATAGGTGACAAACCCATGCATGCATGTACATTTGAGATTATTTAGTACCCAAAACATTCCTTAGGAAACAGTTTCATACCCAAAGCATTTACTTGGTATAGGATTCAGTAACAAAATTACCTGATTCTGTACATTTTTTTATGTAATCATGTATTGTCTATGAAGAAACTAAAACTTGTATTCTGTCAGTGATTTTTTAAAAACTTCCCAGTTACATATATTTTATGCAATTAACAAGAAAGTTCATAACTTTGTATAATGTAATATATTTATTTTTAATAATTATAATCTTTCCAAAGCCTAGTAAGACATTTGCCAAATATATTATAGTGAAAGTTCAAATCCTGACAGAATCAGAGGTAAGTGGGAGCACTAACCAGTTGTCCCAAAACATGATTTTTGTTAATGCTGTACTTGTCGTACATGTTGAAACTCAGATTACCATTCCATCATATTTATATGTACTACATGTACACAATAAATACCAATTAACTTTGTGTCTCATAATAGAATTATAATCTTCTGTTCTAAGGTTAAACTGATAGTGGTGGACAGCATTGCATTCCATTTCCGACATGATTTTGATGACCTTGCCTTGCGCACAAGACTCTTGAATGGCTTGGCTCAGAGTTTTATCAAAATGGCATGTGAATTCCAGTTGGCTGTGAGTAGTAATTAATAATCTGCAGACTTAGTTGTTATTACAAGATGTTTGAGTGTGTAGATCAATATTATATTAATCAAATTTGCAAGTAGCAAATTTACAGTAATTGGTAACTTTTAGAGCATTTTTATTTAGTTAGTACATGTATGTTGCATGTATATGTAGATGTACTATGTTTTTAGTTTATTCTTGGCATTTTGGACAGCAAACTTGTCTGGGCACTTCCTGAAAAGTTAACTTCTAAAAATATTGTGGCAAAACATGGTTCCATCAGCAATAATATCAAAGGGAAGCATAGCGAAGTCCTGTATTATTAAATTATTAAAACTGCTTTCTATTTCAAGTATGTCCATAAGAGTTGGCAATTTTGACAGTTGGCATTTTATTACAATGTTGTTATGGGGATTAAATTTATGAGTACTGCAACACCATTTCACTATTGAGTCACTGTCTTGCTATCACTGTTTGACACAGCACAATCTTGAGCAAAATTTAAAATGACATAACAAAGCTTTGCCCTTCTCTCATTGCTATAATATATTCTAAAGGTTGTTCTGATGAATCAGATGACCACTAGAGTGTCCAAGGATCAGCTGGGTCAGTCACACTTGATACCTGCCCTGGGTGAGTACTGTGGGGGGAGATACTGGGTCAGTCACACTTGATACCTGCTCTGGGTGAGTACTGTGGAGGGAGCTACTGGGTCAGTCACAGTTGATACCTGCTCTGGGTGAGTACTGTGGGGGAGCTACTGGGTCAGTCACACTTGATACCTGCTCTGGGTGAGTACTGTGGGGGGAGCTACTGGGTCGGTCACACTTGATACCTGCCCTGGGTGAGTACTGTGGATTGAGCTACTGGGTCAGTAACACTTGATACCTGCTCTGGGTGAGTACTGTGGGGGGAGCTACTGGGTCAGTCACACTTGATACCTGCTCTAGGTGGGTACTGTGGGGGGAGCTACTGGGTCAGTCACACTTGATACCTGCTCAGGGTTAGTACTGTGGGAAAGGGGCTGGGTCAGTCACACTTGATAGTAACAGCTGTGGATTAGTATAATATAGATGTGGCTGGGTTAGTTACACTTGATACCTGCTCTGAATTAGTACTATACAGATTAGGCTGGGTCAATCACACCTAATACCTGCTCTGTTTGAGTACTACATGTATATGGATGTGGCTGGGTCAGTTATACTTGATACCTGCTCTGAATTAGTAGTATAGAGATGAGGCTGGGGCAGTCACACCTGATACCTGCTCTGTTTGAGTACTATATGGATCTGGCTGGATCAGTTACACCTAATACCTTCCCTGAATTTGTACTGTTATATGTATAGATGTGGCTGGGTCAGTCACACCTGATACATGTACCTGCTCTGTATTTGTACTATTATATACAGTATATGGATGTAGCTGTGTCAGTTACATTGGATACCTGCTCTGAATTAGTACTATATGAATGTGGCTGGGTCAGTCACACCTGATACCTGCTCTGTATGAGTACTGTTGGAGTGAGGGTTGGAAGGAGAGTGTGGGGTGCTCCTACTTATTCTAAAATTATTCACCTGAAGTCCAGATGATAGCGACACTAAAATTAAATTACCCTCACTGTATGTTAAGTTCTCATTTCTTCTGCTGTGCAGTCAAAATAATTTTTATGCTGTTATTTTGACAGCCTGATTGCCTCAAGTGGTTTGACTACATTCAGTAGGGTTTTACAGTAGTAATTTGTGTTCTGCTTTCCACAGCTTATAAAAATATTAGGATGCCTTTAAAGTTGGTGTTAATGACTAGGTTGGGTGGTACAGGTAAGTGGTATCTAGAATGTAAAGATGTAAGGGGGAGATGCCATGGCACCTCTGTAATACTTGGCCCTTGATCCTTCAGCATTTTGAGGTCAGTGAAGTTCTCTGTGAATCATTGATGTACAGTCTGGTATTAATTAGACTATAGGGGGAGATTTCTCACTGTGAATGAAAATTAGCATCTGTGGGCAGGCTGTTGGGTACTCTGCTAGCAAGTAAAACAAAGGATCGAACCCTGCAAAATTTAGTTTTATTTTAAAAAAGTGTCAGCATGGAAATTTTCTATTTATTTTTCACTTTAGTTTGTTATTTTCATGTCACAAGGAGAGAGCTGGGGTCATGCAAGCACCATCCGCATCATCTTGTTCTGGGAGGACAATGAAAGGTAGAATATTACTTGACATGGATAACATGGATACAGGGATGAAATTTTAAGTAATTTATAGATGTAAATCATGTTTTCAGTGGTTTAATGTATAAATTCAATGCTTTTTATATCAGATACAAAGAATTTTGAGTACAGTTACATGTATGTTTAACCCTTCAGCTGCAGAGAGGTATTTGCACATGTATTTATCTCCTTTCAATGTCAATAAGGAGAAGAAGAGTTTGGAAATGTCTTCATAAGTGGCAAACCAAGGTTCTACCAAACCTTTACATTAAAAGTACTGCCTGGAGATCACCAGTATAAGTAGGATAATTTAGCACGGCAATATTTAATAATAATAATAATAATAATAAATAATAATAATAATTTCTTAAATAGGCATTATTTTAAAAACTTAGTTATATATACTACATAACCAATATTTACAGTAAGTCAGTAGAGCAGTTACAATTAAGACAAGTGAAACTGGACAAAAAAGAATAAAATAAAAACAACTACAAATTGAGCAGATTGGTCTTTAGTTTTGATTTGAAAGTTGCAGCAAAATCAGCAGTTTCTAGATATTCTGGAAGTGGGTTCCATAGTTTTCATGCAGAAACTGAGAAAGCTCGATCATGAAGAGTTATATGCAATCATGTAGTTCTGGAGCAGGGAACAACTACATGTAGTAAGAGTTTTTGCTGAGTATGCAACATACATGTATGCCACAGATTTTATTGCCAAATCTTTTCCTGATGTTATACCTGTCGGTAGTTTTCTCAAGACTGGTGAGATGTGATTGCTGTGTCTTGCCCAAATAGTCAGCCTTGCTGCTGACTTCTGGATTTGTCGTAGTTTCTCCAGTTCACAATTAGGTAATCTGTATAGAAATCTATTCCAGACTGCTATTGCGTCAAGAACTTATAAAGGCATGAATTAAGTGCTCAGTAGTGGCAGTGTCTAGATATCTGAATCGGAAATCTTAGTTGTCAATGTTATGTAAGGCAAACGAGGAATTGTTGCAGATAGTATTAACATGAGCCTTTAATGTAAGATATTTGTCAATATTTAATGATGCCGAGGTTCCTTGCCTGAGGAGTGGGATCTACTATATGACCACGATAATGTCAACGGTACAATATATGTAGGTGATTACAGATGCAGTTGCAAAAGTAAATATGAACTATCTCAGATATGGAGTCATTTCAAAAGGACCAGTTTGTTCTCCACACACAAGGCCTTGATGACACTCGCACAGCATTTTAGATTCTGTGTTGCTGTTGATTTATCATTAGGATAAGGAACAATTTGAAGTTCTGAATCATCCACATACATGTAGAATTCAAAAAATCCACATAGAATATACAGTCTATATTTTGTGACAGACCTGATAAGATGTTCAGTCAGAGAAATGTAGAGGGTAAACAGCATCAGACTGAGAATAGAACCTTTGAGGTACACTACGAGCGAGAAAGCTAGTTTTGGGAGTCACAGTTCTTTAAACTGGCATATTGGTACTGACAATGATTGCGACCAAAGATACATGTACGATTTGAACCAGGACAGGACAGTACCAGTTACACTGTATTCCAAAATAATTTTCTAGTCGCCAGCACAGTATGGAGCAGTCAATGGTATCAAAGGCTTCAGATAAGTTGAGTAGAAGAAACAGCAACAGAACTTCTTTTTCGGTGGATCGAAGCGGTTAGAAGTTGAAGTAAGATCAAACCAAATGCATGTATCTTCTTGGTAAATAGAAAGTATAAATTAAAGAACAGATTAGAATTTTTCTTAGATGAACTGCTTTAAAACTCTCCAACTAGACATAATTAGTATGAAGAACCGGGTAATGTAGCATATGTTGTGTTATGGTCACAAGGAAACCTACACATGCCCAATGTACGTTAAAATAAGAGTCTCTCCCTCCACATCCAAAAGTTAGCTTTAAATCTCAGATGTAAAAGTTCTTTCAGTAATATGCCTCTCTGAAATGATGGGCCATGGGCATACGTACCAGTATACCACGTCCGGCCAGCCGATGTGGTCAATTCACAAGGAGGGTGTCACAGTCATCTTAACTAGTTCTGGCCAGACTGACCCAGCTTCAATGAAATAGAAGTGTTCAGTCTCTCATTCTGGTGCTGATAAGTCACGGCAGGAAGAAACTGAATGCTCGCATGCACCTTGACCTTTGTATTTTTAAAATACCATAATGGATCCAGTCATTTTACAAAGCATCGATTGTTTTATTTCGCAAATGTCAGTGCACGATATCTCAAAAACAAAAGGGTGAACACTGTGCACCATGTTCTGAATAATAACATTGATCTATGCATTATGACCTGACCAAACGATTATGATTCTGTTACTGTTGCTGGTTGTCTCCTCCAGGATATACGGCAAGGTGGTGGCACTGGCATCATGTTTAAGGGCGCACTTACTGTTTCTATGACTGACGGAAAGGAAAATCAATCACTCGAGTTTCTGAATGGAATGTTGGAATACGTAACTGCACTCTGAAGGTTGTTGCAGTGTATCGTCCGCCTACTCGGAGACAGAACTAGCTCTGTAGGTCCTGTCACACCTGACTAATGGGAAGTGAGCTAAACTTTTGCTTGATAATGATAACAGTGATGATGAGGATAATAAATAAGACAGTATTTTTTCATTTTAGGTTTGCAACTCTCTACAAGTCACCCACAAGGCAGGAGACAACAGTGCCATTTCAAATTGTGGTATGTTTCTTAGGGTTATCGTTTTCTTCTAAGGGAGCAGGTCGCCCACTGTCTCCTCCGGAGTTAAATTACCCCTTTTTATGTTATTGAATCTACTAAAAGGTAAACTATAAAGCAATCACACTGTTTGTTTTGTCCTATGCTATCATTATTTTCAGCATTACAAGGGTCACTGTATAGGCCCCATGTGCTGATAGCTGTGTCTAATGATCAACATAACATGGGGCATGTGTTTTGACTTGCTCCCTAACCTGACAGTGATTTCGTGGAGCAGACGAAAGGAACTCTTGTTGATTTAAAATTTCTTTATGCTTGAGAACTTGATGGCTAATGTCCTAGCATACCCGATTTAAAATTTCAAATATCCTAATCTTTTGAACAATACATGTAAAGATACTAATCCAAACCGTGTGATTACATAATCATACAGTAACAAAAATTTCTGCATTCTGATTTGCTGAAAGAATTTGAAATTCAGTGCAAATTGAATGCAAATTTCTTAAATTGAGCACAGATTTTTTAAAATTGAATGCAAATGTTGAAATGACTCTCTGATTGGCCAAAGCAAAGTTCTGGGAAAAAGTACATCAATCAAATTGCGGCTGTTGCTGCAGGTGCATAGCTTGGAAATGTTCGGAACGTGTGCCGGAAGGGCTTGGAAAGTGTTCGGACAATGTTCGGATCAGTACTCTTCAAAAATGTTCAGATTATCTACAGGAAATCTTCAGATAATCTTCGAAAGTATTCGGAAAATCTTTGGAACTGTTCGGAAGATCTTCGGAAATATTCGGAAAATCTCCGGAAGTCTTTGGAGAATTTTCAGAAATATTCGGAAGTATTCAGAAAATCTTTGGAAAGTCTTTAGAAATCGTCCGCAAGTGTTAGTAAAGATTTGCATGAATTTGGAATATCCTACATTTCATTATCAGGAAATATGCTGCACTTCGCTCGTGCAATTTTGTTAATCTTCGAAAACTTTACTTGTGTTGATTTATTCCAAATTGCGCTCCAAACTATATGATTACTGGTACATATCAAACGGATTTGAATTTTTGAGAATACCTAGATATAATTTTTGTATATGCATTCTGACAGCAAGACGATTTTGCCAGTACAGAAATAATAATCATTTTGACAAATAATTGAACTCTGTAAATTAAATGTCTTCAAGCAAGTTAACAGGGCACTGATTGAAGGAAAAGAAAAAGCTGGTTGCTAAGGAATATCAGATTCCCAGTTTATACAATATTAATTATGCCATGGGCTATAATTTCATGGAATTGTTGTTGCTAAACAGAGAAATTATTGGTAGATTTGATGACGTCATTATGGTCCATATTAGTTTGACGTCACAAAGAAATAAACTGGAATAACTTGCGCACGTTAAGGATTTTCACCAATTTTATTTCACAGCTTTTTTCTTATATTGAACGGATGTTTTCAAGATATTTTCACGAATTATTTATTACTGAAAAACTACATGACTGTCTTTGATATTTCTTTCTATAAAGCATGTTCCAAGAAAAACGCTTCATACTTTTGTTGCTCTCTCTTAGTCATAACGAATGCGTTAAAGTTAAGCCTGGAACTCGAATTTCTATATATGGGCAATGATGATGTCGTCAACCCTACCAATGTTTTCTCTGGCCAGTGAAAAACATTTCCATGAACTTATAACACCTTAAAACATAAGTACTGATATACGCGATGTGTAAAACGGGCTCTGATTTTCCTAAGCAACCAGCTTTTCCTTCAGTTCCCCGTTATCTCATTTTATTTGTTGTTTTTTCTCAATACATTACTAGACTAGTGGTGTTCGAGACGTAGCTAGCTTCCACAACAAAACTGCAGGAGGACAAAGGAATGAGAATACTGAAAATGATGTACCGCAAAGAACAAAGTTTGATATGGACAGTGATCATGAAAACATGTCGGTAGATAATATATCATCAGTAGGTGGCAGAAAGAGGCCATTTGAAGAAGTCAGTTAGCGTTTGGGATGTTATTTAATTCCACTCTATTACGAAAAGCACTTGTATATACGTACATTTTAGAATGCATAATTAAAAATTGAACAGTTTATTTTCTGACCTAAGTTGCAAATGTATGTGTTGATATATTGTTAGTAGTGGAATCAATTTTGCAAAGTTGTACAGAATAGCTTCTATTGCATAAGCTGGAATTTAAGTGGTCATACCCGCATGTAGAACCCAAATCTTTGTGAATTTACAGTATCTGTGGTTATTCATACACTTCCCTTGTTAAAAACAGAGCATTTATAAAAGTTTTAAATTTGTTATATATATAGTTCACTTCACACAAAGCAGTGTAACTAGGTAAAGATTTAAATAATTTTCAATTCATTTCCTATTCCAAGTACTTGGTTTTGTACAATTTCATTTATTTTTAAAAGTAAAATTTAAGTTTGTTTGATTTTAGACTTAAATTGCGTATTTACTGTTGAATTGTAAGATTATAGTACATCTGCGTTGGCGTTGAAGAGTATATTTAAAATAACGGTTTTAAGAATGTCTTGAATAAAAAATGAGTATTCAATATAAATGAAGATTTTTCTATTTTTTAATGTTTTCATTAATCATTTGATTTTATGAGAGGAGTGGAAGAACTTGTTAAAAATATTTGCACAAGCCGAAATGACAACAAAAATTTGCACGACACAAAGTTATAAAGAAAAAGAGAGCGATAGAGAGGGAAAAGCTAAAAAAAAATTGCCAGCCCAAGATCGTACGAAGATAAAATTGCAACAGAATCATTCTTCCACTCCCCACCCCCACGACATTAAATGGTCCGTCCCATAAAAAATAAAGAAAATTGTTGAATTTAAGTCTTTAATTCCTGTAAAACATAATTTGCTGAACTTAGATACCGCTGATCATGTGTGATTATCGTATTGAAATAGTGTGAAATACCTGTGATAATGGTCCTGGGAAATACAGCATAAATGAACGCAATTTGTGCTCTGAACTATTTTTGTTGATACGCCATACACTTATACCAAGTCCCCAATAGCGTAATTGTTAATCAATTTATGATTGCCAGTTGTCAAAAATAATGGAGGAAACAGAAGCTGAAGTACCATGCTATCAGGAGTGGAATACTCTAAAGGCCCGTTCAAACGGATCCAACATGTTGGTCCAACACCATCCAACATTGTTGGACGTAGCATGTTGGATCCGTTTGAACACCATGTTGGACGATGTTGGATGTTGTTGGACAATATTGGATGTTGTTGGACAATATTGGATGTTGTTGGATCAAGTTTGATCTGGTTCAAACTTTTCATCCAACATCGTCCAACATTTTTCTGTGCGCATGATGATCGCGTGTGCACAGTACTCATACGCCACGCGATCACGCCATCTATCCAACAAGTTGTACGGTGTTGGATTCGTTTGTACACTTCCTTGCAACCAACACCATGCAACATTGTCCAACATTGTTGGCCCAACAATGTTGGATAACGTTGCATGGTGTTGGTT